>JXSR01S000232.1:30198-57693 GCA_000969725.1 Ophiothrix spiculata
GAAGTCAATCTTGGTTGCCCTGGTAATATCAGACTTCCATATGACATCAAGCTTGTTACAAGCAATCCATGCTTGTCCCTTTCTTGTCAAGAAGTCAAGAAACAAATAAGACCAGGTCTTAAAACTATTTCACTCATGTTAACTCCTACTGAATACTTGAGAACATTCACTCTTTTGCTCATTAATATTCCCGAACGTCTCTTAAGGCTCGTATGCTTCTATATAAATTTCTTCTGATTGAGAAGGAAGCATTTTGCCATACTAAATCTCTTCTAAGGGAGCTGATAGAGACAAGGCTGACACCGGGCTTTTAAGTTATCTCTTTGCATCCATACAGTATTTTTTGATACAAACAAATTGGTTCAATCTGTTAAAAATACTATCAATGAGTAATTTTAGAACTAAATTGGTGTCATGAATCATTGTCACGTCTGATAACAAAATAATTAATCGTAGGTGCTTGTCCTCCACCTGACGTTCTCAATATGGATCCAATAAAACCAGCAGCCGATTTCTACAAGCATGGCCAAATGATATCACTGCGATGTAAACACGGATATTACATGGTGGGATCCAATGTATTGGTGTGTACCAACAAGGATACATGGCATAGAAAATACCCAGAATGCATTGAAGAAATAGTTGGTAAGTAATCATGATGGTGAGTTCGGTGATCACGTGATACGGTATAGGAATATATATTGAAATATTGAAAAAGTAATGACTTATTACACCATCGTCAGACAAATATATTAAATCGTAGGGTGTTCATCTCCGATGAGATCAAAATTAATACAAATATTGTTACGCTTATATTAAATAAATTGAACAGATATAAAAGCTATATAACGTGTCAATAGCATTATTTCTTTTCTGAATTTTCAATCTCATAATAGAAACCACAGAAGCGACATTACCTCCACCAACTACAACAGAGCATTGGACTAAAACTAAGCCAGGTAAGTAACAAACATGACAAAAGAAAGGATATCATGTTGAAATTGAGTTTAATCCGGTCTCTCTACAAAAGTTATTGACTTACTTGATATTTCATATTCTATCCGCGATATTTAATGAAAGAGGGAGGATGAGCGGCAAATTTAGTGTAAAAACATCCAAACGGGGATACATATTATGCGGCGAGTTAACGATGTGTTTACGGCGTCATACTAGCAGACACCGATCGGACACCGGCCGGTGTCCGGACTCGTGTCCGTGAGCCGTAGAGACGCCGGAAGCATGCCGCAAGAATTTAATTACGAGTTAAAACCTTGCGGCTTGTATACGATGTCTTCAGTTAGGGTCACATAACCACCAGCGTCCGACGGGCGTCCGATCGGGCGTCGCAAGCACTCACCGGTGTCATACCGATGTCATACTGGCGTTGCGGGGTTGCGGCTTCTTGCGGCTTATGTGACCAGGGTGAAATTCACAACCATAGGACGCCCATCCATCCACACACGTGTCTCTTCACATACTACGTGTACTAAACTGTTAACAAGGTTAAATATGTCTTGAAAATATCTTATTGACGTATTTTATCATTGCAGCTGCTCCTGTTCAATTAAAAGAAGTGGCAGTTGTCAAAACGAATGACGTATTGCATGTCAGCCTTGATATAAGCTTTCGCTCGCAATTACCCAGTGGCACGCCGTTGGCAGTTAGCACATGGGCCAGCTCTTACCCTGATGGGAGCGGCAAGAAAACTGGCTTCCGATCACAGGTATCAGTTAAATAGTTTAATACGTATAGCTTTGTGGAGGTTATTTTTAAGGTAAAATGTATGCAATAATTTCATAAACCGAAATAAAATTTAATTATAAAAGTGTAAGAGAAAGAAAGAACAGCAAGAACAGTTGATCTTTTTCATGTTTAAATTATCTTTGAGTTGAAAGAGTGGCACAACTTGCGGTGAACATGGTGAAGAATACTGTCATTGTGTTCTTTAATAAAGGAAACGGTGCAAACGGATTAGAAAAACGTGACCAACAATGATGACGGTAGTTGGAATGTTCATTGCACGTTTTTGCCATGTTTTGAGCTGTCATGGCCTACTATCGCTATTTCTGGCATACATAACAAAATGTAGTGAATATTTACGGTGTCACCATTATTCCACAGGTTGTAGACGTCAAACAATCGTTATTGTCTACTTCGCCTGATACTCCTACCGGTAATAGTAATCATTTAAATGGAGCCAATTCAACCTACTCATCTAACGGCACTATAAATCGCACATCTCAATCCAATGAAACAATAGAAAATTCATCCAGACCTACTAAAAACTCCATTGGAGAAACAAATGCAACAAATAATCCGACCTACAATAATGACCGTGACAATAAACAGCAAAACAACGCAGCAAACACGGATGAGTATGATGTGTCAATCTCACATGTGAACTTTGACCTGAATACGTTAAATACTTCCTGCAATGAGATCAAATATTTATGCGCTGCCGTTGGCGTCGGTGACGTCATGTCAAATGAAACATTGGCAATAGAACTTGTTGGATGTCAGCCGTTCACTGATTGTGAAGGTGAGATTTGTATTTTGTGAAGTTCCATTTCATCTATGTAATAAAAATAAAACTTATTATTATACGTTTAAAAATATTCGTTACAAAAATGGTAAAACGAATGAAGGTTTATCTAGAACATTTTTCTTTTATGGTAATTGCAGTTTGATGTTAAAGCTCTTTACATGGACATAACTCACAGCTTATAAGAAAACCTGACTCCACACAATTTCAATTCCTTTAAGGCTCTGCTTATGGCGATACATTCTCGCATTATGACGCTTTTTTCTTTTTCTTTGCTTTCGGCGCTAGCACCAGAGTAAACAGAAATAAAACAGGAGAGGTTAATACACACACTAGTCTTAAGTATTGCAACATCGTCGACTGTGATTTTGGCGCAAAATTTAAATGGCGTTTTCAAAACGTTGGTATGAAAATTTGTTATGGACGTTATAATGATATCTTTATGAATTTGCTTCCATGTTTCATTTCTTTGATTATTTTGAATAATTGACACTTATTTCAATAACTAGGGGGCTTAGTCATAAATTTAATGATGGCGGCTGCTCGCTTCTACAATGCCATCCAGAATTACCAATTCTTCGAGAGCTGATATCGGTCGAGGATCAAATTTTAAATTAATAAACTCCCGTCTCTTTAAATGTTTGTTATTCAAGACTCATCGGTTAATGATATCACACGTGTTTTACTTCGGATTTTCGTAATGCGCATGTGCGTTTAGATTGATACTGCTAACGCCCTTTTCGAAGAACATGTCATCAAAAACATGTGTGCTGTCATTTCAAGAACGATAAATGGAAATTTACAATCTGTTGACATGTTTCTAAAATATTTTAACATTGGTTTGATAATAATGACGATACATTGGATGTTATCGATGTGTCCGTTAGTTGTCGCCATTTCGATTCAATACATACCAATGCAATTCAAACCATGAAATATGCTCCAATTTTTGTCATCAAAGAGAGGTAACAATGGTCGTAGCCTTCACATTTAACACTCAAAGCACTTATTCTTTAATTGTCAAAACTTAATTAGACGTACACTCCTTAATGAAAACAATATGGCGTCAATTCAGGGCCACTGTCCTGTTCCTCTACAAATTCGACATCCCAACTCTTCGCTACCTGTGAACAAGCGAGATAAATTGTTTCCCTTTCGTAACTCTACACACTATGTGGGTATATCTTTGAATATTCCCCAAAAAATGATTATACGTAGGTTACTTCCATTATCCTGTCACTACTGAGCGAACAAAAGGACCGAAGGGCTAAATGGCAAAAGCCTGTTATTGTAAACTGATTGATGATTTTCCCTATGTGTTGTCTTACACGGACAACTGCTTTTACGCAAGGTATTGGCATAATTGGAGTCCCTTTGACGTCTACTAATTCCAGAAATCATTTGACAGCAAAAAACAAAACGCACAGCCATAAAACGAAAAGGGATTCCTTCGTTTCTCACAGCTACAATGTGCCAGAGGTCTTCATTCATTATCTCTCATAACGTCGCCATTTTGAAAGCAACAAAAATTACCTATGGGCCAAAATAAGCTAAGGGCCCTGTTTTAATGCATTGAACAACACACATTGGTAATATTGCTCAGATAAATGAGAAATTAAATATTAACTATGGACGAGTTATACTCGAAAATACCAGGATTTACGCTATGTTGCAATACTTATGATAACGGAGTGTAGCTCATTAGGTAGATATTAACGCCATCACGAGTTTGTATAAAACCAAAGTTATAAGTAGTTTAAGATGAAGCTATTTTTAAATGTTTTGGATTTTTTTAAACCTGTAGATATTCCTATCTACCACGTGGAGGTGTTTGCTTTTGACTCGGTTACAGCTGATTATAACAACACTATAAATACTACATTGCAAATATCCGTGAAAAGCCACGGTGACACAGCTTCCGGGAATGAATCCTGGAGAGTATCAATGTGGGCAAGTCCGGACGGTGAAGGGAAAGAGAAAATTGGCTTCGTTAAACAGGTACGTGTTTATACACCCCACACACCCCGACACCCCCCACACACCCACCCCCACCCCCACAGACATATATATCTTTAGAAAGATAGATATATAAGATAGATAGGTAGGTAGGTAGGTAGGTAGGTAGGTAGGTAGGTAGGTAGGTTCCTTCTATCTATTCTATATTATCTTCTGCCTTTGAAAGGGGATTTTTCCCAAAAACTTGCTACTCCAACTCACCCACTGGAAATACAATGGTATTATTGGTACAATACAATACAATGGTATTATTTGATTGGCGTAACATAGAAAAAAATAGGGTAGGTAGGTCGGATTTTAATTCATTTATTTTTATTTTTTAAGCCTATGTTTCATATACAAGAACTCAAAATATACGACACATATACAGGTTGTAACAGAAAAAATTATACATTGTTATATACGCTGAAAGAATAAAGTTACACTTTGTATATAACATTGGCATTTATTTATATTGAATGCTAACTACTTTAGCTACAAAATGCACTTTCTTTCATCCATATTGATGGTCTACAAACAGAGTTATGACAATTATACTGACCCTACCTTCAAACCACCTGGGCCAGTTCATCCGATTCAATCACATAATGCCCCAAATCAGCCATACGATGATCAACAGGATTACGAGGCTGATTTTAGTGTTCCATCTAACAAAGGCAATATAGGAGCTCTTAATGATGACCTTGCGCGTATTCTTTAATGTTTGACGGGACGCCAAAATAATCTTTTAAAAGATATCCTAGTTGGTGAGACAACATATCATCTAAATGACAGAATCAGCACACAAGCACTTTAAGACTAACCATATTTAAATACAGGTAAAAAACCCAAGGTAAAAATCAAATTTTATCAATTGAGCTAGTAAGTGAATTTCAATTTCCATATTTTCCTTTGAATATGAAACTGTGTAAGAAAATTGCAAACGATTATTGCAATGAACTCTGTGCTTTCCCGTATCCACCAAAGATATCGAGTCTTTGATTCAACTGTTTATGCTTACACTGGAACATGAGCAATATTTTAACCTATTAAAGCATAACGTTTATCTAAAATATCATAAAATAATTTATGAATTATTCTTATCATATGAAAAAAAAAAAATTAAATGTTTTTGAACATAAAGTGTGTCTTTTGCCAATTTCATCTCACTGCATTGTAAATCTTCATCGAATCATGAAAAACAATTTGCGCTGGAAAATGGTGAAATCGGCCCAAGTAGTTTTTACCGGTCTTTACTTAAAAAGTCGTACCTTTTGAACCTGGCCATCAAATGAGATCACTTAAGCTGCTTCTGATAGCCAATTAGATAGCCTTTCAAATACGGGAACGTTTGTGAATTCAACATTTTTAGTTTCCTCATGATATTGCTAACAAGAATGTATAATTTTTTCTGTTACAACCTGTACAAGAACATCTTCACTTTTTCTGTAACACATCTTTTATTTGTCATTATGAATGTCATGCAAGCCATATCTCAGGCCCCCATGAATCGATTCCCATCAAAAAAATATTTAGGGTCAGTGATAAAAATAGGGTCGGTTGGGTTACGCCAATCAAACAATCTTTTTAGGCCTTATTGTGTATCCATGGTAGCTTGAATGACTCAAACACTTACTCTGATCAATGAAAATTTAAAATTAATTACAAACTGTGCCTTATTCAATGTTTGCTACGATATTATAGAAACTAATAAACTGATAACAAAATGTAAGTTTCTGACGCATACTCAGGGCATGAGCGTGTATCTTGTTAAACACATGCAGCTATTGTATTTCCAAAGAATATTTTTGCATATTTATCATTTTAGAGCAGATATTAGCTGTTATTTTTTCTTTAACACAAGCACTACTCAACCACCATTCATTCAGTGTTTAACACCAATGTTTAAAAAAAAAAGAACCCGCTGCAGTTAGTTAATTTCATTTTTTTCATTTCATTTTTTATGTTTTAAAAACACGTGTGAACTAGTTTTAACAAAACACTATAAAATATTTTGGAGTACAAATAGCTTAACGGTGACCTATCTGCGACGGTGGTCTTCTACAATAAACATTGAGGAATGATCGTGTTATCTCAAAACAGCCTACACTCTAAGAAATGACCGTATTTTTACGGTAGAAAACCGGTATTCTTTAACGGTGAATTCCCGTAAGAAAATATTTACGGATGAAATGTAAATTTTTACGTCTTTTACGGGATTTTACCGTAAATGTGTGGAAAAAACGGGGAAGTTCCGTAAATTTTTAGCAAAAAAGACAATTTGACACCACAGAAAATATATACTAAATATAAGATATTATTTGTAGTTATTGTACTAAGGCTGCATATTTTCCCTTGGTGTGGCCAGTAAAATACCGTATATTAATTTACGGCAAAGTTGTAAATTTTACGGTAAAGTGTTGGCAACAAAATTGCCAGTGATTTTACCGTAAAATTTACGGGAAATTTCTAAAATACCGTAAAATAATTTACGGCAAGTTGTAAATTTTACGGTAAAGTGTTGGCAACAAAATTGCCAGTGATTTTACCGTAAAATTTACGGGAAATTTCTAAAATACCGTAAAATAATTTACGGCAAGTTGTAAATTTTACGGTAAAGTGTTGGCAACAAAATTGCCAGTGATTTTACCGTAAAATTTACGGGAAATTTCTTAGAGTGTACTGTTAAACAAGTAACAAAGTATTTACAATGGTAATTTAAAGCCACTGAATCTACACGATACAAAATAAGGCGGCTTAATTGATGCAAAATGGCTCTCAGCGCTCTCATCAAATGCAGCATTTAGGATCGACCATTTGTAGCTGGGCATAGATAATACGCAACATGACAAATTCAACATGGTCACATGACTATCTATACTTGTTGCAGGTGTTCCAGTATTCGGATACATTTTCTCTGGTTTCCGCCGTTTTGTGGACCATAAGTACACTTCTTGTTCTTGGACTGAATGGTCTTAGTCTTGTTGCTTTTCGCAAGGTAACGGAAATCGACGAAGTTACTCGAGTATTCCTACAAAGTCTAGCAATTGCCAATATGATAGATGGTCTTTTTCACGGAATATCAATGGCTGTAATCAGTGTAACCAAGACATGGCCGTTTGGAGAATTCCTTTGCTTTCTTCAAGCACTTTTTGCCTTCCCTGTTATATTTGCCGGACAGCTTTCTATTTTCGCAGTAAATGTTGAACGTTTCATCAGCATCGCGCATCCTCTACATTATCCTTTAATTCTAACCAGACGTCGTGCTCAATGGACAGCATTTATGATATGGATAGTCGCCTGTCTGTTCACGTTAAGCAGTGCTATTTCATCTGAGTGGAGGCTGTTATTTGCTCCATACGTGAATCAATGTTCCTTTGTTCCCAAAGAAGGCCCCTCATTCTTTTATGTACTGCCATTTATCATCTCGTCGTTTGTACCCTATTTAATAACCATTATCTTATATGTTAAGATTATCAAAGTTGCACACCGCCACAATAAGCAGATAGCAGCTTTGCCTGGCTATCCACTAGGAAGACCACAGGGCGTGTTGGATATGAAAGCAGCAACGACTTCATTCATGGTCATATCTGTCAATTCAATGGTTGTTATTCCAAACATTATTTTATTCACAAGCAGTTTATATGATACAGATAAGTATGTTCTATTACTTTTAAGGTGGATGTGGTTCAGTGTGAGTTGGCTAGACGTTTTGATTTATATATGGAGAAATAAACATTTTCGTCAACAGATCAAAGAAATTGTTTCAAAAATGGTTCTTGTACTTCGTTGAAGTTAAGCAATATCACACCTGGAATGAGCCGTGTAGAATTCCTGAACAAAAGCTAACTAAGTACTTGCAGTGCAGTCAACGTCGGTGAATGCTGCCATTAGACATGTTAGATCTGCATTCATTTTTTTGGTGTGTTTACTTTTCCTGACAAAGGCAAAGCACAACTTTGCTTTTTTACTTCAAAATGGTAATACCATTAAACCTTTAAGTAGTGACAACCTGGAAATGCTTATTTAGACAATATATGACATCAATTTTAAATGGTAACATGTTCCAGAGAAAAATGCTTCGAGCTATTGCATTTGAATAATCTATCGTCACAGAATTGCAACATTTATATACGTACAAAGTATCAACAATACACATCAAAGTCAAATTATAATTTTTAAAAGCATTTTCACTTTAAGATTAAGGAGAATAAGTCTGGTGTGTGAAACATTGATTTTAAATTACAATGCAAAAACATTTTTTGGTTTTTGTTTCATTCATAGACTTATAATATCTTAAGACCTAGATGGCCAATATTGATGGATTTAGTAACATTTTAATGCATAATTTTTATTGTAATAGAAAATAAATTTAAAATCATGCACATGTGACTCATTTCCCTCAATCATGTCAATTTATATGAATCATATAATCATTAAACTATATATTTGGTTTGAAATAATAAACCAATCCGTATAACATTTAATGAATGTTGAATACGAAATCAGCCATATACTTACTTATTTAACATAATGCCTAGGGTGTATTCTGGTAACGTTTGGTTCCACCTCACCAACCTTTGATTCTTATTTTCAACCTCTGGATGGAAGTGAGGAGATTACGGTCAGCAAAACGAAATGCTCTTTAGCCAAAATCTGAGCAAGATACTCCTTATAAATGGTCGAGTAATTTCTTTGATGCAGTCTTGGAAAAAAATGATATGGCATGATCAATAATTGTTTCATCACCTCCTTTCAAAATAATTCCAACACATTCTACTTGGCGAGCATAAATGATTTGCTGTGAAGTATGGAGTAAAGACTAATTTCTTTGTCGCTGTCTAATCTATGAATCTTGCAACATTTATGACATTAATAAGAAGAGTAGGTGCAATCGAAGAATAAAACCTTTCTTTCTTAAAACCTTACTCTTTACCAACGACAAAACCTGTATAAAAAGATAAACAACTGGAACTAACCCATTTCCGTTGTTGGTATCCACATCTTCAACATATCTGAGAATTATAGGCAACGTCTTGGCCATCATTCGCAAAACATCCCTCTTAATTATATTTTCGTTTTGACTATTTATTTGATGATTAGAATCATCAAAATTTTCAAAATGGCATCAATAGTTTTCTTCAAAAACGTTGACGCCTTTGTCTCCATAGGCTTAGGAAGATTTTCAACATTGAGGGGGCACAAATTTTATTTATTTATCCATTCATTTTATTTATTCTATAATATTTAAATATAAAAGTAAATTTCCTTGCTTTTATCCCTCTGTTTGAATCCAATGTGATTGTGTAACTATGGAAGCTGAAACGAAATAACCAGATTGATCAATGAAAACCGTTTTGTTTTTCCACGCTGCCCATTATTAAATTCTGTTAACATAGCCTGACACAACTTTATTGTGTACTCCAGCCGTGCAATCAAAGCGCGAACGTGTATATTCTTAAGCACTTGAAGATATTATATTTCCAGAAAAATACATGTATATGCCCTCTATTCATCATTTTATTGTAAATATTAGCTGGTCTTATTCCTTCATTACATCACCAATCAACCACTCCTTACATAAACACTGGCGTTTTATTAAAAAAGACGTAATTCTCTTCATTTTGAATCTCTTTTCTTAAGTGCAACTGTGTTTCAACAAATAGTTTCTAAATGTGATAGCTTAAAGTCACCTATCTGCAGCATGGGATGACGATGACTTAGATATTTTCGTCCCAGCTGCATTGGTTACCACATGGGCTGCAATCTTTCTTCAGTGGACACTCAGGTTTAAAACAAGTTAAATGGAACGTCTCTTGTAACTCAAAGCCAGCTGCAGCAAATGATAATTTGTAGCTACTAACACAGACTATATTGCCACATTAATCAATGCACTGCGTCGTTTAAAGTCATGTTGTTGACCGAACTTCTGATTTACATATTTGCACGACATTGAACCATGTTTTTACACATGTCATTTCACCATAACTCGTAGATATATCTAGCTTGGCGTAGTTAATATGACGGATTCATTGTTCTCGTCTACATTTATGATTGATGTTTCAACAACTAACTGTATCTCTTTAAATAGGAGCGTACCGTAGTTGATTCGTGGTGAATCCACAGTTGATATTCAAATTAGCGCGTCACGCACGGCATGGCGTTTACAGAAGTGCGTTTACGCAGTACACACAAGTTGGCGTACTGCTCATCGCACGTCGTTCACCTGTAGTGCTTGGGAAAAATTGAAAACATCAAACATTCACAAACTAGCGCTTTGCTTCAAATTATGCTAAATAATGTTATGAAGATGAGTAGGCCTATCTGTTAAATTGAAAACATATGTTTCAGGAAGATTTTCGTTGTTGAAAGGTATAAAGCCACCCTAGTGCGATAAAAATAGGCAGACGCATGGATGCATCGTTGTTGACTCGCGGATGAACAACTCTGTGGCTTGTTTGAATACCTAATTCAATAAATGGTGACCATCTGCAGTTAACTCTGAAGCTAACGGGTCAAGTTATATCATTGATTTGGCTTCACTTAAATATTTCGAGGACAATGTGCCATGTTTTTACTGAAGACTTTACATCCATAGATCAGATATACAGCTGGGCATAGATAACACTTAACATGACAAATTCAACATTGTCACATGACTATCTAAACTTGTTGCAGGTGTTCCAGTATTCGGATACATTTTCTCTTGTTTCCGCTGTTGTGTGGGCCATAAGTACACTTCTTGTTCTTGGTCTAAATTGCCTTAGTCTTGTTGCTTTTCGCAAAGTAACGGAAATCGACGAAGTTACTCGAGTATTCTTACAAAGTCTTGCAATTTCTAATATAATAGATGGCATTTTTCACGGAATATTAACAACTGTAATCAGTGTAACCAAGAAATGGCCATTTGGAAAATTCATTTGCTTTCTTCAATCATATTTTGGCTTTTCGGTGATATTTGCCGGACAACTGTCAATTTTTGCGGTAAATGTGGAACGTTTCATTAGCATCGTGTACCCTCTTCACTACCATTTAATTTTGACTACACGTCGTGCTCAATGGGCAGCATTTACGATATGGATATTTGCCTGTCTCATCACATTAATCAATGCTATTTCATCTGAATGGAAACTTATATTTGTACCGTACGTAAACCAGTGCTCATTTATTCCTAAAGAAGGCCCAACATTCTTTTATGTGCTACCATTTATCATCTCGTCGTTTGTACCCTATTTAATAACCATTATCTTATATGTTAAGATTATCAAAGTTGCACACCGCCACAATAAGCAGATAGCAGCTTTACCTGGGTATCCACCGGGAAGACCACACGGCGTGTTGGACATGAAAGCAGCAACAACTTCATTCATGGTCATATCTGTCAATTCAATGGTTGTAATTCCAAACATTATTTTATTTTCAAACAATTTATATTATACGAATAAGTATGTGCTAATGTTTTTAAGGTGGTTAATGTTTAGTGTAAGTTGGTTGGACGTTTTGATTTATATATGGAGAAACAAACATTTTCGTCAAAGGATAAAGGAAATTGTTGTAAAAATGGTTGTTGTATTTCATCGAAAGTAGAAACACCACTGTTTGATCATCTATCGTCCCATCTCCAATCTGGCTCTCCTTGGCAAAGTCATTGAACGGGCTGCAATCAAGCAATTTGTTGAGTACCTCGTAAACAATGCACTTTTCGCAAGATCACAATCTGCATGTCGTCAATTTCACTCCACTGAGACTGCACTTTTGAGAGTAAGTGATGATATTCTCAGAACGCTTGATCAGCAGGGCGGAGAAAGGATTTTGGTCCTATTAAATTTATCGACCGCTTTTGATACCATTGATCTGAAGTGGTTTAGTTCATATCTTAAACAGCGTGAACAATCTGGCATGATTAATTCCTCATTATCGGACCCAAGATCAATAGAATAGGGCATCCCGCAAGGATCAATTGGAGGTCCTATTCTTTTCATTTGCTATACAGCTCCTATTGAAGACATTATTTTTGCGCATGGCTTATCATGTATTATATACGTAGATGACACTCAACTTATATCCATGAGGTCTTCTGATAGAAGCACTGCTATTGAAAGAATAGAACGTTGTATTTGCGATGTTAAGGTTTGGATGACCAGTAATTTTCTTGTTCTTAACGATAGTAAAACTGAAGTGTTACATTTTACCTCTCGTTTTGCAAAGAACATGCCCATCTCCTCTATCAAGGCCGGAGAGGCAGTTTTTAGCCTTGTTCCTAGTGCTCGTGACCTTGGTGCCATCTTAGACAATCATATGACTATGAGATCTCATATTAATAACATCACCCGCTCTGCTTCGTTTGCTCTTAAAAAGATTGGCAGCATACGCAAATATCTTGATAGACCGACTTGTGAAAAACTTGTTCATGCTTTCATATCATCTCGTCTCGGCAACTGCAATAGCCTTCTTATCAACTTCCCGGACAAAGACCTCCGCAAGCTTCAGCGAATTCAGAACTCATCAGCACGTCTCATTAACCTTGCCAAAAAACGGGATCACATCACACCGGTCTTTGAACTCCACTGGCTGCCAGTATCCCAACGCATCAATTTCAAAGTTCTCTTACTTACATTCAAAACCTTGTACGGCATGTCACCTGAATATATGCATGACATTATTCAACCTTATGTTCCTACCAGAAGTCTCAGATCCAGCTCCAGTAACTTGCTCCAGATGCCCATGGCCAGTACCTATGCGGAGAGAGCATTCATAATTAGAGCTCCAAAACTTTGTAATCATTGCCACTGGAACTCAAAAAAGCCAGAACTGTTTATACTTAAAAAAAAAAATCTTTTGAAAGAACATCTTTTTAAAATTGTTTTAGAACTTAACAACTGTTCGCTCCACGAAAGACGTCAGGTGGCAGCAGCTGTCGTCCTATACAAAATGCACACCAGTCTATGCCCAACAGACCTTCATGCTCTGCTTCCTCGGCGATATACCATCAGAAGAGCCACCCGATCCAGTCTGTCCATGCCTTGCCATGCTCTTGTCGTTCCTGTACCCATAACTGTTTCCACTGGTCGGACTTTCATCCACGAAGCCGTGCATACAAGGAATAACAGATAGAGTAGTTGGTGACATCTCTGATAATGGTGTGACACCCTTTAAGAGGAGAGTGCATGCATATCTTATGTGTTTAAAGCTTTTCCCAAGCACTTCAGTTCTCCTTTTGATGTGAACCACTGATTAGGCCATGGATATATCTATCATAGTGCAGTACAGCTTATGATAGTCTTTTCTTTCCTTTTCTTCATGGGCTATTGTTCACTTAAGCATTTTATTTTAAAAATGAATAGCGCCACCAATAATGAAATCTCAAAATATTGGATAAAAATGATGTTTTTGACCTAATAGCATTTGTTTTGAGTTAAAAGGTGAAATTAATTTATGGAAAAAAATATTACAGTTAAGCACCTAATTCCAGAACTAATTTTAACACTTTTAAGAGTCTGCATTTATTGTAACAGTGCATTTTTGTCAAAAATAATAAATGAACCTATCACAGCCAGAAGTCAGGTCCGAGAAAAGTGGCTTGTTTTATTTTTTTTTATGCATAGAAAATCGGCACAGAGCGCTGGTTGGATGATGCTCATGAATATTAATGAGTTTGAGACGTTGATTTAAAAAGGCCCCAAAACTCATCCAAATAGCTTTTAATTCAAAATAATTATGCATCTAGATGTATAAATGTTGTAAAAACATATTGAAATAAAAAATGATTGAAATTGTTAGAAATAAAAATGCATATTTATGTGATTTCTAAAGTGATTTTTTTCAGTGAGTGAGGTCAAATTTGGTCTTTTCTTTTTCTCTGAAATCTACAATTCTGGACTTAATATATTTAAGCCGCTTAGTCCAAAGAAGCCAAATACACTTTTGTACATATATTCTGAAAATCTAGCCTGAATTCTGCGTAAAACACTTGTCATGTAGATGAGTGTGACTCTTGGTCCAATGAGGTCAAATCCGATATTGCAGATCCGCTGCCCGTCTCCGCTGCGCCTATGGCAGTTTCGGCGGCAATCTATTTAAGCTCATGCCCTAGTGCAAAAATAACTGAAAAATAAAACAAGATGAAAAAATAGAATTGTGTCTGGAAGAGTGGAAGAGTGATATGTCACTGAAAAAATTATAAAATCTAATTGAAATAAGAAGAAAAAGGAAAACAATTTGTATAGTTCGAGAATCGAACCCGGTTTCCCCGCGCACCAAAATATAGAATCCCATTGCCCACGCCACTGAGTCAATGTAAAATGAAGTTGCAAATTTTAGTACTTAAACTGTGATTGCGCAAGATCCAATTGTTTTGAAATATTTACACAAAATATCATATTAGGGACAGATTCTGTCAATTATAGTTATGCTTAGGTAACATTATGCTATTTTACAAAATAAATAATCCCATTCAGGATAAATCTGAAGAATCTGAATCTGATTTTGACATTAGGCCTGTATATCTGCTGAATACGCTAACCAACCCTGTCAAAAGCTAGGCACAATTATGTCTATTTTTTTTTGCGTTGCAAGTTTTGAATTAGAATAATCAAATGTTATGTGATTAACCCATTCTTACGTGCTGAGTGCTTTGAAAAGCGTAGACAATACCTCCACTTTTACATGTAAATGTGCTTTAAAGGTGCTTGGTCCTATTTTACAAAATTAAGCTTTCAATTTATATGAAAGATCACCACTAACGAGGTTTCTGTTTCAAATGTCATTTCATTCGGTAAAACCGTTTTAATGTTGTATTTCAGAGCTGCCTATACTTTACCTGGTAAATCTAATTATGGTTACAATAATTATCACATTTTCATCAATATTTCCGAAACGAAACATGTTTCAGCTGTCAAATTTCACATGGATTATGAGAAAAATCTGAGAATTATTTTGGCACCAAAATCTTAAAACTTTGAAAAAAGAAAGCAATCGGCTCCTTTTAACTATTGAGCGGAATAACAATTGTGAGTAAATGTACACGTGACCATCGAAGTGTCCCAACACATCTTTCAATGATTGTAGGTCGTATTTGAAAAATCAATCAGTCGCAGACACCTGTGTTAAGATGATATCAGACAAATATAAAATATAAACTAAGTTCATCTTTTCACCATAAATAATTTGTTTATATACCGTGCGAGTCAAAAAACTGCAATAATTAGATGGAAGCCATATTGTAAGAACAAATAATATTAATTTCTAAATAGGTCATGGATTAAGCTTTCAAACGGTGAAAGAATGGTGAAAATTGATAAAGGCGTTGCAAAGATATCCTTATTTGAATAATATGGTATGAAAACAGTTCTGTCCAAATGAGCGTGCCTCGTGAAACGAGTAAGTACCAATATTGGATTGAATTTCTTGCCAACACCTCTTGAATAATAACACAAACCGATTACCTTGCTCCAGTGATCAGAAGGTTATGTCCTCTTTAATCTATTAATTTACATTTAAAAGATAATTTAGGCGGTCTTTTCAAGTGCAAAACGACATGTGTGGGGGTATTGTCTTAGAAGGGAGGGCTTATAAATCAGTCATTGCTCAAAATGCCTCAAGATCAGATCACCAGCAAGCAACGTGCTCTAATTGCTGAGGTTTATTTTACAACCAATTCTCATGCAGAAGTTAAAAGGAGATTCCGGGATACATTCCCCCAATCGCGTGTACTATGTGCATCCACTATCTAATAATAGAATTCAGGCGAGTTCAAAAGAACAGGAAGAGTCCATAACCTGAATAAAGAGAGATCTTGAAGACCGCGAACGGCAAGAAGGAAGATAAACGTATGACAAGGGATCCAGAAGTGAGCTCGTGAACAAAATCCCCTGCCAAATGTGTCGCAGTCCACGTATAACCGAATATTGAATTTCAAGGCAACCATGCTCAAACGGCCCTTATCAAGGCATCCAAAAACAAAAGAGAAAGGGATAACGTCATAATTGTGTCCTCCATAAATAAAACATATGCACGACAGTTGGAGAGGACTGTTTTTATGCCTTCGTATTCAAATAAGTGTATCTCTACGACGTCTTTATCAATGTTCCCCATTCTTTCACCATTTTAAAGGTCAATCTATAATCTATTTAGATATATACATTTCATGTTCATGATATCTCTTGTTCTTAAAATATGGCTTTCATTTAACTATTGCATTTTTTTAGGCACTCGGTATAGAAGAAGATGAGACTTTCTTAATGCAGAGTGCTCAATGCTGACGCAGAGCCAATAACATAGTAATATCTCGTGGAAAAAAGTCTCAGTCGCAGTTGTCTGAAGATCGCCTCAGCGTGAAACAAAGAGTTACAATTTTGTTCCACGAGTTGTTACTAAATTTATATATTTTTTAATTATTCATCGATATTGTTTTACATAATCATTGTACGAGGGGTGTTTCAATACATTCGTGGCCTGAGGTACAAGGAGATGAGCTATGCAGTCCTATTTAATTAATATGTTACGTTAATTTAGATCAACTCAATTGATGAATATTTGGAAAGTTTCAAATAAATATTTTGCTTTTTTCTTATTTAAATGAATTTTAAAACTTTGCTGTAAGAGGTTTCTGAAGTCTACAATTAAGTATTAAAAATCGAGAAAAATAACCATTTCGATACGAAATACTCACATATTCTCTCTGACATTGTTGAAATCTGTAGGCAAATTGTTTTATTACTAACTGAAAAAGCAATCTTTTAAAGCGTTGATTAGCTGTCTTTGCTGAATTAAATGGGTGTAGCGCCTTGGAGAGAGATAAAGGCCGATGCACGTCAGTTAAGTTTTCTTGTTTCTTCAGTTTTCAACTCTAACTGGTTTCTGAACTGAGGTAGATATTTACTTGAAACTTTCCAAATATTCATCAATTGAGCTTATCTACATAACTTACCAATATAAACTGCGTAACTTATATCCTTCTACCTCAGGCCACGAACGTATTATTGATACAAAGATATTCAAGCAATGCATGATTTTAACTAAATTTGTCTTAATAAAGACTTTCTAGCTTTCTAGGTATCGAACAATTTTTATGTCAAGGATGGGCAAAGCAATTTATTTAGGCTTGTGCCTATCCTAGTCCTCCTGGATCTTCGTGTATCATTTGTGTTGTTTTGATAATCGAAAATAAAATTGAGATAGATTGACTTGTTCTTCTTGTCTAACCGTCATATTCTGTTGTTTCAAATGATGTAATATTTCATTAAGATTGTAACTCCTGGGGCAGTCAAATATGAAATGGATACGGGTGTAATGCTGCTTTCATACTAATGTCGCTTTGCAGCTTTGTCGCTGCGTGACGAATATTTTTTGCAAAAACTTGCCGCTTCCGGTTGTCGTAGCGGCAAAGCTACATGTCGCTGAGGTAATCGATATCGGCAAAATTTTGTCGCACGACAAGAATTTTGAGTTGAAATGAATTCAACTTTGGGAGCGACATGAAGCGGCAAAGCAGCAAAGCGACAAAACTGCAAAGCTACAAAAGTGTGAAAGGAAGCAAGCGACATAGCTGCAAAGCTACAAAGCTGCAAAGCGACAATAAGTATGAAAGCAGCATAAGGCCCGCGCTCCGACAGGCTGGGGCACTCGGTGAGAGCACAGGCTGAAAGTGAGAGCATAATTTTTGTCATTTGGTGAGAGTATAGTAGCAAAATATGAGGGATCATTGGTCAAAAAAATTAGGGGTCTTTGGGTGAGAGCATGAATTTTGGCATTCGGAGAGCGAAATTTGGCTTTCGGTGCGAGCAAAACCTAAAAATGTATTGGGTCTTTGAGTGAGAACTGTAAAAATGTGCTGGTCTTTTGGTGACCTTGACAGCGACGCTGAAATAGGGGGTCTTTTGACCCTAACATGCGCGTCAGAATGGGACTGTCTCCCAGGGGATTGTAATACATAGTCTAACTTGTCTAAATAATGTAACTCTCTGTTTTGTATTACCTTAGTACAGGTTTTAAATTACAACCAAACTTCGGAGAGGTACACTCGACCCCATGTTGGTCCATACAAAATCCACATTCCAGATATAATCTTCGCCTTAGACACTGCTAATGCGTCATGCGACAACCTGAGGTATATCTG
Organism: Ophiothrix spiculata; assembly: GCA_000969725.1. Lineage (NCBI taxonomy): Eukaryota > Metazoa > Echinodermata > Ophiuroidea > Amphilepidida > Ophiotrichidae > Ophiothrix > Ophiothrix spiculata. Next base: position 48,852 of record JXSR01S000232.1, read on the forward strand.
TGCTTCCTTTGGCACCACTGATGCGCTGGGTAGTAACAACGAATCGAGTGTCGTACCATTTATTGTATATGGCGTTGAGGCTAAAAATGATTCGACACCAAATCCAGATAGGCTCATTGGATGTAGTCCCGTCACGGCGTGTAATGGTATGCTTCTATGGCACATAGACCAGTTTCGAAAGTCCCATAATGCAAATACGGGCATATCTGCGCAAACGACCATATTATTAAGTACCGCAAATACGGGCATATCTGCGCAAACGACCATATTACTATATACGTTGTGCGCATGACGTCATTTGCGCAGAATGTAATAATATGGTTAACTGAGCGTTTACGGTACTTTCAAGATGCATTATGGGACACACGAAAGTGGTCTATTGAATGTTTGGAGGAGAAGGTGGGGAGAAGATGAGATCTGGATCTGGATCTGGATTAGATACTTCGCAACACCCTTATTTTTGAGTCAAACGCGAAGATGGACCAACGGCTAAACGTGACTTCGGGACGACGGAGCAGTTAGAGTAAATCTCCTTGCTCAAGTAAACAAGGAGACGTGGACGACCGCCGGGTTCGAATCAACAACCTCGGAATTAAGTGTCCCATGCTTAAATCGCACGACCACGCTCCGAGATGAAGGAGAAGAGCAGAAACAGGAACAGCTAGGAGGAGGGGAGGGGTAGAGAAACAACGAGAAGAGATGGAAGAAGACAGTGAGATGGAATGAGTAGCAGATGATGTGGGTCAGATTGGTGTAGACGAAGTAGTAGACGAAGAAGAAGTAAGAGAAGAGAGGAGCAACGGGAGAATGGCCCGGTTAAGTGACAGAAAGAAACAAAGCAGATGTAGGAGTCGAACCTTGGGCAAATAGTGTAAAGCATAGAGGTGAGGAAAACTATAATTGTGTTTATCAAGCGTGATCGTGTTGATAATTGAAACTACCTCTTTTTATTTTGAACGGAATATCAACCAATAACAACAAAGCTGCAGTGACGTCACCACCTCCAGTTGTTGCAAAAGGTAAGGTACGAGGAATGCCGTTTGGTGATGTGTGGGCTTTGTGAGTTTCAAATTAACTATTTAGTCAGTGAACTATAAATCCAATGGATATTTCACCAAACGTGAATAATTTTACAAATTAATTTCGCATTTAATGCTCCTATTATTTTACTCGGTTAACTTGGATTGGTTGTCTAAGGAAATGTGTCACATCAGTAGGCTCTACATTTCTGTCAGACTGATCTCTCCGAATCGCCTTTTTAAAAGTTATCTTTACTTTCGGAATTGTCACTAATTTCAATTATCCCTTTGACAAAGGGGACCTTTCAGAGTGTAATATGTTATGAATTTAACACCATTCTCAAATTGAATCTGACTTTCGCTTTTACGATTTAAAAATATTGGAAATTCCTTCTTAATTAGATGCGTTGATCTGCATTATGACGTTTAATTGGACGCATATATCACATAAATACCACTGAAAACATGGGTGGTTTTGAAGAATAGGACCATTTTATTCTAAATATTCTGGTGACAAATACATAGACATCATGTTCTAATAATATCGAAAATGTTCGAAAATGTCGATTGCCGATACACGTATGCATACAGTATATCATAACATGATTAGACAAGGCATCTGTAATCATTGATATTTTGTTTGCATCTTTGTATAGGTTGCTTGCCTCCAGGTGTAGCTAATGGCAGCTTTATAGTGCCACATACACACTTCTATGAATACCAAGACGAAGTGATAGTGCAATGCAATGAAGGCTCCATACTTATTGGCGATGGAACCTTGACCTGTACAAGCAACGGCACTTGGTCTGTTGACGATTCATATTGTATGCTTCAAGGTATGGTTGCATTCCAATTTTTTTGCGCGACCATTAGTTATCATTTTGTAATAATATTCAATATTGAATATTATTAAAATTCTGATTTGGAAAATGTTGCATGCCCCCTCCTCCACTATCAACCACCATTATACCACAGGCCATAGCCAGGATTTTTCAGAGGGTGCGGAATATTTTTCTTTTTTTTAATTGGACTTTTTGGAGGGAAAATTTTAGTTTTGGTCGACCTCAAAGTAATTTCAGTGGTTTTGAAATAGTGACAAGCAAATAAAAGTAGTTTTAAAAGAGTTTTTTTAAATATTTATCGAAAAACGACTTTTATGCAAGTGTTTTTGTAGTTTGGGTGTTCTTTTTGTGAACTCTTTGGGAATTAGGATACTGGCTTGAGTACTACCACGAGCACTCTTCATGAATTTACTATAATAGTAGGCCGTATAATATAGTCAAAACAAAAGATTGTACTTGCACCTTTCTGCTTGAACCACTATGCGTGTGATGTTGTTAATGTGTCCATACCGTATATGAATGAAGAGCTGAATTGCAAAACGGCTTAGAGACCATTTTTGCAAAAATGAGTTTTTGATAGATTCCTACAGACCTTAAACTTGCGCATCATCCTGGCAAAAAAGTTGGTTGAAAAAATGTCCCTAATTGGGTTAAAATCCCGAAAATGTTACTTTTATACCCAAATATCATCGTATGACCATATTTGGGCATAAAAGGACATGATGTCCATATATGGTAACTTCTTTATTAAATATGCCCAGATATTAAAATTTGGTATTTGTAAAGTATATCATAGCCTAATAAAGAATTGAAAAAGAAATTTTGTAAAGATTTGGAAGATAAGTGATTCTTACGTTGAAATTTGATTAGTTGTCTTGTAAAACAGCTTACATCCATTTTTATTAAAAATCTATAGCCAATTAATAAGAAACTGTTTGATGTTTAATAAATTATCTTAATTATTACACCATATTTATAAAGATATATTATTAAATATTTACTAAAATCATTATCAGGAATTTTGCACCACACTTTGATGTCCTAGCATCTTTTGCACTTTTTGAGAAAAGTGCAACATGGATGTAAGCCGTTTTGCAAGTCAACTCTTCATATCTTTTAGTACCGAGTTATTAGAGAAAGGTGTTAATGTCAAACATTTACTGCAATTTTGTTAAGCTCAATTATCGGTTGTAAATTGTTTCATTGTTACAGGATGTTCGAGACCTGAAGCAGACAATGCAAGTATGATTTTATATCCTGACCAAGAGTGGTATTCGTATGGAGAGACAGTTCGATTAATGATCACCTGCCCGTTACATATGGAGCTTTCATCACATTACACGGAATTTGTTTGCACAGACAATGGGACCTGGTACAGGGATATACCTCACTGCATCAATCAAAGTAAGCTTTCTTGCTCTGCTCTACAAGTTTGATGCAACTACACTGCTGCACTACAAGAGAGTAACAAATGTAACTGCAATGTGTATCATTGTCGTATCAGTATTCAAGTTGCCGTGGCGCATAATGCCTCAGTTTAAACTATTGTGTAACAAAGAAGTTTTTGATAACAGAAAGAATTCAAGGTGTTTTAAATCTTGTTTTTTTTCCCTTCATGTAAGAGGGTGACTTACTGGGGGAATGAAACAGGGAAGTATGGATCTAATGATGAACTGATGAAAATCTTTTGAATATAAAGACCAGAAAACAATTGGTAATATCTGTAACATCTTCTACTTTTAAAATACATTTCCCACCCTTTTCATCGTGTTTTCGTGCGGTTCATACTACAGCTTCTAAAATGGCAATTGTGTTTAATTTTCAGCACAGAAGTCTCTTGACGAAGGTGAGTCTCTCAAATTATCTTAATTTGGATTATTGTTATTTTTGAGATATGTTTTGTTAGGAAATACTAAAACCCCAAAGAATCGCTTCATAAAATATTTGATGAAATAATACTACATGTAATTAACATTAAAACTATATGGAGAAGATTTTTTATGACAATCCAAGGTGTCACGATATCTAATTTTACTCTTACTAAAACACTGTCAGACGCTGATGACATGATTTACAGAAATCATAAGATAACAGTTAATAGTCCGCATCCACAAAGGCTCAGGTGCAGCGCGTGCGCATTCGTAGATGTGGGTAAACCGGGATAATAATTCAATGATTTACCGGAAATATGGTGAACAAAGTAATAATGATAAAACCTTAAGTCTGTCATGATTTAAGTAAGCTATCGTTGAAGCTGCCTGTCATGGTAGTCGCACGAACAGCACGACGTCAAACAAATCAAGTGCGCAAACTCGACCATGGGGCAATCCACACGGGAGTGCAAATCCAGATGAAAACGCATCTCCGTAAACTGCTTTGCAGAAGACTGTGGCTACATGGGCGTCAGATCCAGATTTGCTGCACAGCACGGGGTGTATACGTGCAAGTGGTCTACGGAGATGCGGATCTCGGAGATGCACATCTCCCAGATGCGTTTGCATCTGGATCAGCACTCCGTGTAGATTGCAGCCATGTCGCACCTGGTAAATATTGTGGCAAGTACGACAAGCTGATATAGCGATAACCTTGTCGTAATGGTTACAGTGACACTTTGTTTTGATTTGGAACAAATTCAACTTTTCTTGCAACAGATCATCGCCGCAGCTGTCAACTACAACAACTGCGACAGCAACTCTTCAGTGAAATCGCAATGCTCATTTCAGAAGACCACATAATTATTAGATAGCTGGTGTCAAATCATTTTATTGATATCATTTTTTTATTTCTTACTATTTATATGTCTTAGGATGTTTAAGACCAGATATTGGGAATGGTGGTATAATACGCCCTAAACATCAGCGGATATATCATTATGGTCAACAAGTGAATATTTCTTGTAAATCGGGCTATTATCTAAAAGGCATTAGCTCCATAATCTGTGCTGAAACAGGGGATTGGTACTTCAAAATTCCTCGTTGCGTCCAAATAGGTAAGTATATTTTTGTTGATACAACAATTGGTCCGAAACGCTAAAGGAATAAGTCCGAAGTTTTTATTTTTGGTGTTGATATATACAATTACGCATGAACTTTTTCAGCATACGTATAATACAGCAAGAGCAATGACACAAATGCTTAATATTAGATAATAGTAGTCATATTTTATTCTTAACCTGCAATCTGAACTTTATTGGAGATTTAATAAGAACGAGAGCAACAAACAAAAACTTGTGTAAGGCTGAAATTGGATCTGAAGATTATAATCACTTGGAGTTGTCTAAAGGAATAGCGCCGGAATATGAACATGTAAATCCCGCTAAGCAGTTAATTTTAATGCTTCGTCAATTAGAGGCATTAGGGATGTGTTTGGGAATATCTAGTAAGTCTAAAATAAGTTAAGTTAATCACAACCTACTAAGTTTTCGTGTTAATTTCGTTTGAAAATTAAAGTTTGTAACAATTTCCCCGTATTAATAAGTGTCAGCACTTTGTCATCGAGGTGCAATACTCGTAACTGTCGATTATAATTTTATCCAAATGAAATTGCAACACTTCTAATTAATTCAAAGTTTTAACTAACTACATGTCTACAACTTAGTATTTGTGGTAAGCCACCTCGTAGAAAAATAAATATTTTTGATAGCGTCTAAGTTTATGTTTTGTATATATTTTCTAGGTATAAAACTTGGTAAACCGTCGGTCACAACGTCAATGGGTGCCAGAAATAAAGGTAAATTTGTATTAAGTCGGCAGAATTACTGTTTAATTTAATTATTACCATGTAAAGAATTAGTGTAGGTCCATTTTACAGATCAGTTAAACGTCAAACAGAGCCATAAGCATATATTTCATTAATAGGTACTATTTGACCTCTTTGAAAAGCAACGCTGGTTGACCGCAAGTTCGTCCACCTTATTTCTTCAATCTACATTAGAAGTGAACTGCTTCATGGCGGTAGAGAGTGGTTACCTGAACAGTGCCCCAATTTGTTTCATTTATTACTTTGTCTGCAATGATTTTTTTAGAATGTCTTCCACCAGATACAACTGCCGGAAGTACCCTCGTTCCAGATAAGCATATTTATAAAGCGGGTCAACATGTCAAAATTTCCTGTAAAGAAGACTATCAATTATTTGGTAAAAAAGAAATTATTTGTACCAAAACCGGCACCTGGAATGGTAACCTTGGGAGCTGTAATCCGATACAAAAAGGTGAGTATGAATAGAAAAAATCTAATTGAAATACAAGTCAAATTAGGCAATTCCAGACAAATCTATGCATGTGCTGGGTGCTGGCCTCTAGAGACACAATAGATCTTGGCTCAAGACTATTCAAAGGATCCCTAGGGCAAATGGTCTTTGGTACCTGGGACCAAGACTATTCAAAAGCGCTTTCTCACATTTTTAGGCATCTGTATACCAAATTTAGTTAAGTCATTTTAGCGGCACTTGGAAGCCATGATCTGTGATCCCATGATCAAGAGATCAGGCTATTCAAAGGCACTACCTCAAGTCAGGGGATCTGTGTATCAACTGTAGTCTTTCGAGCGTCTCTAGTTTTTAGATAGTATTTTGTACATAGATATTTTGGACCCTGGGGCAAAGGAGCTGGGGCTAAGACTAACAAAAAGGCACTACCACAAGTCAAGGGACACATGTGCACATTTTGTGGTCCTTGTAGATCTGTATTTTGGGTACTTGAGGGGATAGATCTTTTGGACCCTGTGCCTAGGAGCTTAGACGCCCTGTAACAGGGGCCTTGGAGTCAAGACTATATACCAAAGGCACTTTTACAAGTCATGGGAACAAGTGTGCTAGAGGTAATTTTATACACAGACATTTTGGACCCTGATGCTCATTAGCTGGGACCACTTGGGCTAAGAATATCAAAAGACACATTCTCATGTCATTAGTGTAAAATTGTTAGTCCTTGGGGCTTATGTCTTTGAGATAGGGGTAATTTTATTAGCATCTTATAGAGGAGAAGAAGGCTACACCAACATAAAAAAAACCATCCCCTATTCAATGGTTCACGTGAATAAATAAGAAAAATCACTAAAACTAACCTGATTTTAAATCACCATTTTGTGCTAATTTTGAACATAATCGAGATATATATTTGACTTGATCGACAAAAACCCAAGTTTTATAAACAACAAAACTCTTTGGATTAGATTTGCCGGTGTTTGTAAATCACGTACGCTTACGTATGTTCGTAAAAATGGTAATGTTTGGTGGTTATGAACCAAGTGAACCAACTGGAATAGAAAATATGTATGCCCAGCCCGGGGGGCACCCAACTTTGGTTTTGGTAGGAGTGTGCGGCCCGATATTTGAAACCCTAGTCTAGGGAGCGGAAGATCGGCTCCGAAAAGGGGGTCTAGAGACCTTAAGTAACCAAAAAATGACCATTGAGAACTATATTTTTTGGCTAAATTTGGGCACTGGAAGCCAACATTTCCTAAATTTTCTTTGAAATGGGGGTCTTTGGAACTAAATTTTAAAAACTGAACTGAAAAGTTTTGAAAATAGGGCTTGTGAAATGGAGGTCTAGGGAGCGGCAGGCAAGGCGTGAAAAGGGGGTATTGAGGGCCGCACATACCCGTACCACCTTTCTAGGTCAGTGCCCTCCCCGGGATGACCAGATGGCCACCCTGATGGGCAACGCTCACAAAACCTTGCTTAGTAGACAAATATGTATGTAATGGGCATTGTTGAACGTGCATTTTATTATTTTTCTTCACTTCAATAAAAAATATTAAACTGCTATCTATTCTTACGGGTTTTCAACATGTATCTGAACTGTAAAACACTGATATTATCATTTAAAGACGATCGCGGTGTTTATTCAAGAGGGCAGTGTAACAGAATTTGTTGGTCTGTGGCGGGAAGATTTTGACAAAACGCGTGCGTGGTATCTAAGCGTAAGATTTTCGCCTAATACGCAAAACGCAACGCGCACACTAGCTTTTTACGCATTGTCTTCCCGGTAAGCGCCGAAAATGGCGCGAAATGATAACGAGTAGCTACGAGTGCTCCCGAGCCAACGGACCTTCAGTGATAAAACTTTTTACGTGTGATTTCCTATACAACAAAATGCTGATTTTTCAAATATTTGCTACGAGTAGAATTTTTTAATATTTTGCTGGTCAATTGTGAATGTCAAGTGGATGTCAAATCAAGAAAAAAAATATGGGGTCACCGACTGTTTTCAAAAGTTAGCTAGAGATGTAATTACATGGGGTAAAATCTAAAAAACGATTTTCATCGCCGGGAATATCGAAATTATGTTTTATAATATCAAACAGATAAAAAAAGTCAATTACGTTAATTAACCTATCGCTCGAGTTTTCAAGTTATCGTCAATTAAAAGGAAAATGACGTCATTATATATGACGTCATAGCGCGCAAAGATGATCGGTGACCCCCATTTTTTATTTCTGAATTTTGAAGTTTAGACTCTTATCTATTAACTGACGAAAAATAAACAAAATCTACTCGTAGGAACTTATCACCGCGATCGTCTTTAATCTTCCTTTGCAAAGGTTGTATGAAGCCAAGACTCTCTATTGGTGCCAAAATTTACCCTTACCAAAAATGGTATAGTCATGGTCAGACGGTACAAATCAACTGCTCAGAAAACTTCCGTCTTAGTGGTGAGCCACAATTGGTATGTTTAGACACAGGGGATTGGCACAAAGAAGCTCCTACATGTGAAATCTCAGGTATGTTGACCGACTTTAATAGCGTACTTGTCTTAAACTACGGGGAAAAAAAACACCGTATAAGGCAAAAAAAAAGTTTGTTTCCTGTAGGTGGTCAAAAAACCTAAATGCCTTTGCTTGTACAGGTCAAGGTTCCATCGCCAATAAGTATGGAGCCTTCATTGCATTGCATTTAGTTTATTTTGTTTTCATTTTTTGTATTGTTTCAAGAGGTGCTAAGGCAAATTTTGATTGAAAATCCGCATGGGTGATGATTTT
>JXSR01S000234.1:32574-44247 GCA_000969725.1 Ophiothrix spiculata
TACCCTACACCTGATGTTTAGTCAATCGGTCCCCCCCCCCCCCCCTCCCCCGGCTGTTAGGGGGTCGAATAAGCCCGGCTCTTTAAGGGTTAATGTTTCACAACATAACACGAGTATTTCGTTATACGGTTTAATGGGAAACGGCATTCTCTGTCCCATGTCCCAATACAAACGCAGAGAACTTTGACCTTTCTTCTGAGGAAGCAGAGTACAATTATGACTTTTGCTTTTAGTAAAATTTGTGTTTTGTGTTATATGAATCTGTGGTTTAAATGTTATGGCACATTTTGTAAAGACCCTCACCATTTATGTTGTCTGATTTTTTTATCTTTAAAGATTTACTATTGGTGACATATGTAAATGATGAATGGTAATGGGTAAAACAATCACGTGATGAGGGGCAATATCTCTGGGATTCACTTCATGAGTACAATTATGACTTTTGCTTTTAGTAAAATTTGTGTTTTGTGTTATATGAATCTGTGGTTTAAAGGTTATGGCACATTTTGTAAAGACCCTCACCATTTATGTTGTCTGATTTTTTTATCTTTAAAGATTTACTATTGGTGACATAATAGTGTAAATGATGAATGGTAATGGGTAAAACAATCACGTGATGAGGGGCAATATCTCTGGGATTCACTTCATGAGTTAAGGATCCGATTTAATAATAATCCGATTTAATCCGATTGAATAATATTAAGCAAATTGGTGCGTGTGATTGATGCGACACCTTCCTTGGCGGGCCAGATGTATCATTATCGTACATGATTGCTTTATTTTCTTTAGCTATCTGTGTTCTTAGTTTGTGTTAAGACTTGTTGTAACAGTTTGCAATTCATGAAAGTATGCATATGTGGAAATAATGACATATTTTCCAAACAAGCTTGTACCTATCTTGAGGTTTTTTGACCTCAGATGACCTCGATCACCTTCGATTCCATGTTGTGTTTATGTCACATGTGTACCTTTACCATGATATCCTTTTGTCCAAATCATTTCAAAAATCTATGCAAGTATGTTAGAATAGCACCCAATTATGTTAATAAGCGGCTCTTCATACTGCGGCTCAAAACAAATTAGCTAAACACATACAGTTTTCATTTTTCAAAATCTATTTATTCCCTTCTCATATGATACTAAATTTACTAATTTATAGCATAAAATAACGGAATTATGACATGAAAAACAAATTGCAGTAAGGGAATTTGTTACTGCACCGCTTTATTAGGTTACCCAATATATAACACATGACCATCTTAAATTCTCCATATCTCTGATTTAGAGTGGTCATATTCATGGAACAAAACCCATGTTGTTTTTAAATATTTTTATTTGCTCGTTCCGTTTTCATTTGGACAAGCAGTAGTAATTTAATTTACGCAATAAGCTTTTAGTATTTTTCCTAGCAATTTGCTTCATTAATTTTAGAACAATACTTTGATGATTTTCCATAAATATTGTTTTAAACATTGGAGGCGCATAAATAATTTCCATATTTTAAAGATACAGGTAGTACTTTTTAACAGCATTGTGTATATGAACTTAATAATATAATGTAGAAGCAAGCAAAGGCACTACCTGTAAAACTCATTATTGCCATTATGGTTAACAATCCATACAGACGTTTTATTATTTTATTCAAACTACAAATTAACTGACTTTATTTGCAAGCTGCTTTTTTCTTTTGTTTTCAATTTGTATTTAAAAATAAAAAACAACCAAGCGGGATAGATATCAATAGAGCATCCTGCTATAGCCGGTGTAATGAGACTGAGTGTCTCCAGTAACCAGGATAGGGTATAATTAAACTACACAGATTGAGTCGTAATCGATGATTTATTGATCGCACATGTACCAGTACATTCTACACAACTGAATAGTAGCTAGGACATTCAGTTACTCGGAACATTTAATTACACCGGCTTATTGTTTCCTCATTCCAGGCTGGCAAATATGCCTCAAGTTCTTCTTTTCAAGTAGTCAAGTGAATCCACACAACTGATTTTGTCATGGTTGAAAGTTAGATACTTGAATTTCATTGGCTCTTCGACACACTTCTGTCCCCACCTATGATGCCTTCAGTCTTGTATTTAGCCTAAGCTGGTCTATATGTAAGTGAGAGTTTGATTGCCCGATTTTTTTTTTCTTTCCATGTTTAGGGATTAAAAATAAGTAAAAATAAGGACTTTGAAACTGCTTCATCGGTACTTGATAATATTCATCAAATCTTCTCCGTCTTCTCTTGATCTTATCGATTATCGTGGGTAGGTGTCCATACAACTACTGGTTTGTCATGTGCTGTTTCTAATGGAGATCATTATGCAGTTCTTATAAGTCGGTAACAACATCCATGTATATTTTGACAGCTTTGATGTGATTGTATGGACTTTCCTGCCATAGAGTAAAATAGGCTCTATTTAAGAAGCAAATACTCTTTATTCAAAATTCAGATCTTTTATATGAAGTTTACCACATGATCTCTGTAAATGTTGATATCTTTCTTAGTGCTTTCCATATCCCGAGCACTTGAAGTCGCTAATGCTGTGTTACAAAATGTTATTAAGAAAAAATGACAGGGAAACTGAATTTAATTTATTTATAAGAAAGTTTCAAATAATTTTTATTTTATGAATAAATATTTTTTTTTCACTTCAGCTAAAAGGATGGACATGCTGAAATCAAAATCCACTTAAACTTTGACACCTACTAAAAGGATATTATTAATATCTTAAACTTAAATTCACATATCAATCTAACAAGCGTAGACTTCAAGTAATTTAACCAAAATTGTTTTCAAATTGGCATTAATTTGACAATATTGAGCTCCCCTTTCCAATCAATTTCACCAGTGTATTTGAATTATAATCACGAGGAGCACGGATTACCGACCAGCTAGAAAGATGGTGATAGCCACCATGTCTCATCGGGTTTGATCTGAGAGTGCGCTCTATGTTTACCATTTCCTCGCATGAGCAATAGCGTTATAATTCAAACTGCATCATTTTCAACTTGGTACCCGACTGCCGCAGTACCATCATACTGATTTATTACAAACCAGGCAATAGAAAACATCACGGACTTATTCATACGGACTACTTTGCCCCATGTGAGATTATAGTTGATGTGATATCCAACAATTGTGTTGTGTCAACAAACGGGAGATATGGAGTATTTGAAATCAATTCTTCTGTAAATATGGAATACCACACTCTTTTGGAGATATTATATCCAGGATATACTCCCGCAGGTAATTATATATTATACTTCTAAAATTGTTGTAACCCGTTGAGAACATTTTACTGGTTCTAAATTTAGTTGTTTCCAGCAACCAGTGCATTACAATAAAGTAACTTAACGTACATATGGCTCTTGACTCATTTAATAAAGGTAGAGTTAATCAAATTAATACAAGTCTTATTAGTATTATTATGGCCCGTTTATGTCATCGAATATAATGGACTTAATAATAAAGCATAATCATCATCTATAATATACCTGTAAAGAAATTGATTAAATCATGAAACGATGACAAGTTGTTTGCGAAGTAGTTCGAATTGAGAAAAATTTGGTATCGTTGCTCAAAAAAAAATAATTTCAACATCATTGACTGTATTTTGACCAACATTAGAAAAGGGTCCAATCACTAAATTGAACCCAAAATGTCTTAACTTTTTAAATTGAACTCTTCTTGTTTATACAATGTTATCTATCGTATTACAAAACCCAACTCGCAAATGCAGCCATTTACGGTAAGCGAGAAAAATAAAAACGGATACGATATTTTTAATTTACTTCTATAATAATGAAAATTTATTGTAACTTAACACAACAATAAGATGATTTTTAACATCATGGAGGGCTGCAACTAATCTTACAAAATGTACGTGACAGTATTGTGAAATCACATACTATTTGTACACAAACACCACTATGTGTCATTAAACCACTCAGTGTGTAATTGTAAGTGTTATCATGGTTATGATCACATCGGCCTTCCACTTTGTACTAAGTAATATCAAGGGAAATCGTTTAGGCTACCTTTCCTGTCACAATATGTCTTATATGTCTTCTCACGTACATGGCAGTAAGAACTCAATGAGTGGATGGCTCTTCAAATTCATATTTTAAAGGTTGATGAGTCAAGGGGCCGATAGTTGAGTTTGATTCAGACCAAGCACAGAAATACAAAGATACTTTAAGCCCGGTGGTTTGGATCAGTCGTATAAATCACCTTTGCCTATTTGGCTAGTGCTGACCAGAGATTTATGTTTTAAACAATGAGCAACCGACGAAAGCTTTAGTAGGCATATTAAACTGTGCTGTAATTAAGGTGTCCGAACTATAGCTAAAATAGTGAGTTGAAATTACCAGCGTTGCGTTGTAAAATAAATAAGACTTCAACATGTTTTCCATTCTATTCATAACACTTACACTTGACACTTATTCTTATTTCAAACCTTTTATATTTTAAGGGTATTAATTACGTCCTTTCTGTGCTCAATGAAAATGACGCTTGTCTAGTCACATTTAAAAATTGATTCATCTCACCTCGTGTCACCTCACTTTAATATATATATTGTCGTGATAAATCACGATTCGGAAGCCGACTCGAAGCCTTCAACAGGTTTTTCAAGGGGCCCACAAGATGGTTTGGATCTGCTTGGCTCAATCAATTTAGAGTATTTGGCCGACTTTTCTTTCTAACATTTAGTGGACAGTTGATGATAACACATCATAAGGGATTATTATGGCACAGTGTTATAGGTATTAGGTAAAAGTCATATTAACCATGCACGTATAATACCGTATATGTATATATATGAAGTACTTACTTTTAGTTAAAATAATGCCGTATGAGAGTAAGGCTTCCATACTTATCCATCTTAGGACATGACACATCGTCGTAAGAGAGCACACTTCGGAAAGCATTTCAAATTCATCTTTTCAAGGGCTAAAACTAGGGGTCCTTACATATCGTTATTTTTATTTGATCAAAACTATACAAAAATGACATTTGAAAAGTTGGGCTGTTGTTTTTTTCATTTGGATTTTTACTCAAATCATCTTGTTTATGGTTTCTGTATCTGTCGATTAATCAAATCACTCTACCTCATTGTAATGTGTCCTTAAGGCACAACAGTTCTGAGATAATTGGTCTTATTAAGTTTTTAAAAGTATCTATACTAAATTCATGAAAGATCTTAAGACAGATGAATATGAGGATAGAATAAGTATGATATGAAATTGCTCAATTCCCATGTTTGTTTTTACGATGTTCAAACAACCTTGATGACATTTGATTTGATGTTTCGTTCCATATGTTGTCTTCATCATTGTCTACATCAAAGTAGACAAGGTTTATATAAAATCCATGACGATATGTAGTCGGCTGTATTTCCTATAAAATCTTGGCTTTAATATTGTCGGGAAACAGTAGTACAAAGGTCCTTGTCTAGTAGTGCATAAACACTCGTCCCTCGTCAGATCACGCACAACGCCTTGAGTTGGAAAAACCGATATACTAAATCTGATTGAAGCTCACCCCAGAGACGATTGCATGAAATGAAATGTGCAATTCTAGTATTTTTATGGCAGAAAATATACAGTTCTCAGCACAAGCAATGAATAGTGTATCAATGCTTCTTTCATTTGTATAACAATAATTTTCAGAAAATGGTTATTTTAGATTCGGATTCTTTTAGATATCTAACTCTTTGGAGTCCTGAAACTTCGAATTTTTTTTTTGTATTAAATACTCTTTTTTGAGTATTCAAATGAGTATATAAGTGTACTATGACTACAGCAAGAATATTTAAGGTTATTTCAGATTTGTACTCTTATAAATGTCTAAGATATATTACTACAATACATATCACTTTATATATAAAGTAAAAACCTTTGTTGCAACCTTTGTTTTACAATTACAATGCAGATAAATCAGCAATTTAGATTGATAATTTGCAAGGTTTTACTCTTTAGATATCACCGCAAAACGAGGCCAATTTTTAGCTAACGTTTATACTGGATACTGAGATGTTTCATGGGAGCCATCAGAAAATACAATCATCTGACTTTTACTTTTAGATAATTTAAATAAACCAACACGAACACATGAGAAACAAGGTATCGCTATCATCGTCTGTAGTGGCTTTCAAATTGTACACACTTGCTGCAAGGTGCTAGAAATATAACTAGGATACCTGAAACCCGTTTTGCTAATTTAATGATTTTCATTTAATGTTTTGGAGAATTGATCACAACCTCTAATGACTTTACAATATGGTCTTTATTTCAGACTAGTCTTGTCTAGAATATTGTGTCCTAACTGATTTCAATTCAAAATATTATTGTACTATGCCCATCGCTTAATTATAACTGTAATCCACGTGTTCATTGCATTTAGAACAAAGATATACATGTCTGTTATTAAATTCATAAACCGATAGCTTCCATTTTAATATGCCGCGTGGAATTTTCAATTAGATACAAACCAATATACTAATATAGTGTGGTGACTTAAACCTGTAACATTTATAAGTAGCCTATGGAATCTTCGGTGTCATCGCTTTTGATTGATCACTGTGGATTACCTCAGAACACATGTAGGTTGAAACTAACTGAAATTGAAATTACCACTGAAACTCACGGTAACCAAAGAATTGTTCGGAGGTGACTTTGATTCTTTTGAACACAAAACTCTTAAGCTTTTACTTTGCTCTTAGTATTAACCCTTGTTCCCCTGAGCTATTTTTTGTAACCCCCTATGAACTTGATTTCGCTAATAATAGTAGGTAGGACCCTTCCCTATCCAACGATACCAAGACCATTAAAATCGGCCAAGAAGTTACGAAATTATGACCGCATAAAGTTAAAGTTTTGATGTTTAACCCTCGTCCACCTAAGTGTGTGTGTGTGTGTGGGGGGGGGGGTGTTTACCATCCCCCCTCTAACGGATCGTCACCGATTGCCCCAAGTGACCCCGGGCATCTAAGTAATTGTTTTTACATCCTTTACGGTCATTTTGATGAAAAAAGGTCGGGGCTACCACCTTAGATGGGGGTAGGGTAAGCCGGCAAAGTATGTGGGTAGCGGGGTGGTAACACACCCCCCCCCCCTATATTAAAACATTTTGAAAAATATCTGCATGCTAACAAGCTTAAACTTACAGAACAAAAACCCCGATGAAAATCAGATATTTAGAACTTTTATAGCGAATTTTTGAATTTTTTTTCAATTTTCAACGAAAATCAGATTTCGACGAAATTTTCCGGCCTAAAGTACTTTATGACGCTTTGACCGATTTTCATGATTTTGGTATCAATAGAAAGAGGAGACCCTACCCTATACTATGGTACCACACTTTTGGCGCGTCAATTTCACTTTCACCCCCCCCCCCCTTAGGTGACCACGTAGTAGAAAATACCTTAGGTGGACGAGAGTTAAGAAAAGGTGTTCGCGTACTTGTTGTTCTATTCTTCACGCGATAAGTTAATGCTTTGTTTTGGGGTGTGAGTGTGTGCAGGGGTGGGGGGGGTGAAAAGTTACATATACTGACCGAGTAGCGATATGGATTTCAACACAATATTACTACACTAACTGCTGGAAGAAATTGTCAGGCGTTCTTTTGTTTGGGTTTTGTTTTGAAACCCATAACAGATGAAATGACAAAAGATAGATAACTTTAAAAGGTCAAACACATGCATATGACAGTCTTAGAGTAGATATTTATGTAACTTGTCAGTTGGTAATTACAGTATAAGCATTATATTTACATGATTTAAATCTGTAATTCCGAACTGAAAAACGTGATACTTTGTTTGACTTAAAATCATTCGTGCATTTTGATTCTGTTAACTCTACAGGTAATTAAGCGATAAATATTTTGATATAAATGATAATAAACCGTTCTTTACGTTACCTGATGTTCTGTGGTTGTGTATGGAGTACGATTGACTTAATCAATGACTGGGGGTTGTTATAATAATAGAGCGATACGTTGTGAATCATTTGTCGCGTGTATTCTTTTCATATATGCGATAAGACCTTTTATTAGTCAAATTCAGCATTTGAACTTCTATCTTTTATGGATTGTACATCTGATTGCTCACAATTCAAATAATACAGCCTGACTCGCTCTTTTGGCAGGTAGGTATCAATAAAATATTGTATAAACTATAGAATTAGCTGAGTAAAATTTCAAATAACGTTGTGGAATGTCCAGTCTTAAGATAACATGCGATCGTGAAACCCTTTAAAACCAAAAAGATTATGCGAACAAAATATTATTCTGGCCGGGATGTGTATATCTCATCATATCAGTCATCGTAGAAATATCCTACTATTCACACTTCAAGACACTACAATCAGTGGAATGGCCTATAGGGACCATTAAAGTAATTACGTACTTTTGATGCTAATAACTAGACCATTTTTGTTAAAGGGTAAGAAGCATATTTTCCATATTGCAACATGTAGAACAAACGTTCTTAATGGCAGTTTTAAGTACATTTGCAGCCTGTTAATTGAGATTCTTTTTCTTCAGTAACGTAAAGGAAAGCCCATGCGTAGTACAGCGTATTACAGCAAATTACCAAGTTGAGAATTACATTTTCTCGAGAACAATCATATTTGACATGTTTGTTCATGTGCCAAACACAGTTGTATATTTATTTTTTTAAAGGAAAATGAATCAAAGCAATTGTAAGAGAATTTGTCATTTGTATATTATGAAAAATATACAGACTTTCTCTTTCGATTATTTATTGTTTTATCTCAAGCTGATTTAATTGATTTCTGATATTCGACTTGGTCTTTCTTATATGTTTAAAATGAAAAAGATAAAGAACACATTAGAAAAAGCAATATCTAGCCATGTACATTTTACTTTGGGATTTTAACCGGGCAATTTGAATACAACAGTCACTACGAATGTTATGGAGAAAATAAATGACATTGGTAATGCTTGTTCAGGATATGATCTCATTGACCTTTTTTTTTCCCTTTTTTTTTGCAAAGGCAATTTCAAAAACAATCTGATCATAAACTTCGTCAATAAAATTTACAAGAGACGAATGCACCTTACATTATTGTTAAAACAACGTAGGGTTTATATTATTGACGTAATTTGTAAATTGTGATTCGTTGTTTTATATAGTTAAAACATACTCACAGAAAATTTATTTAACACCTTAAAGATGATTTCCAATTCATAACTATCAACTAACCAGAAGTTACAACAAATGTTTCGTTTCAATAATTCTTATTTTAGGAACAATGTGCATGCCAGAGCTCTTTGAACGCGACTTGAAATGAACACGGAAGGATTGGACCGCGCCTTATCAATTTCGTCTTTGACTTGAACAGGATAATGGTTAACATTTTAATTGTTATTTATTGTCTAACAAGTTTCAAAACTGCTATTATACTTATAAGAAAAAATCTTGTTTTAACACTCCACCACACCTCAATCATTGTAATGGCCTTTCAGAGACCATTAAATAAATTACATAGAATTCTGACGCTAATAACTTGACCGTTTCAACTTAACATGCTTAAAGTGTATTTTCTTCATTCTCAGTTACCTGTTTTATGCCCCTGTGAATTACTTAAATCTCGAGATAAGAATTTGTTACAAATTTTGACCATTTGTGATCTGTTTGTTCAACCAATAGCATAATGACATACATAATTAACACATATGTTTCTATAAACACGTATTACAGCAGTTTCCCGTAATTCGGTATAATAAGCAACATGAAACAAAACAGTGTTAACTTAAGAAAAAAATAAATTACAAACATATATGATGTCGTTTATCAATACTGGACTGATTTAGGCAAGAGATGGAAATTGAGATGTATGAATGAAAATGATATATACACGTAGACTTGCACTTTCGAATTTTTCATTTTGTTTCACCTCAAATTGGTATTCATGACATTGAACTTTGATATTTGACTTTAACAAAATATTTAGAATGTGAAAAAAGAATACTTTAGGAAAAAACACGGAAAGGAAACGTTTGTCAAAGCAATTGTTTGCCCTGAAAGTTTTACTCTGGAGTTCCAATACAACCGTCTCCACTCATCTGATAATACCAAAGATGATAATTGTACATTCTTTGCTCCACAAATGATCTCAAATGTCCTTTATTATTGAAGAAAATTACAGAAATAATCCAAAATACCCGTCATTCACAAGTGCAAAATGCACCTGTAAAGGTGTTTTAATGCAGTAGTTGTGTTTATACCCTTTTTGTATATGTACAATGTATAAAACAAAATACTCGCTAAAACAGTCTTACTAAAAGAATGATAAAACATGCATAGTCATTTAATCAATTTTTTCTTCGACTTTGATTTAACAATCTTTCTTTTAGTAATTTTTTTTTGACAATTGTGAAATCACATACTATTTGTACACAAACACCACTATGTGTCATTAAACCACTCAGTGTGTTATTGTACGTGTTATCATGGTTATGATCACATCGGCCTTCCACTTTGTACTAAGTAATATCAAGGGAAATCGTTTAGGCTACCTTTCCTGTCACAATATGTCTTATATGTCTTCTCACGTACATTACAGTAAGTACTCAATGAGTGGATGCCTCTTCAAATTCATATTTTAAAGGTTGATGAGTCAAGGGGCCGATAGTTGAGTCCTCGTTTGATTCAGACCAGTTCAGACCAAGCACAAAAAATACAAAGATACTTTAAGCAAGATGGTTTGGATCAGTCGTCTAAATCGACTTTGCGTATTTGGCTGGGGCTGACCAGAGAATTTGTTTTAAACAATGAGCAAAAGACGTAAACTTTAGTAGGCGTATTAACTGTTCTAGTATTAACTTTTGGTAAAACAGTGAGTTGAAAGTATCAGCGTTGCGTTATGAAATAACTACAGTAACGATTTCAAGATGTGTTCCAATCTATTAATGACACTTACACTTGACATTTTTTCTTATTTCAAAGCTTTTATATTTTTAAGGGTATTAATTACGTCCTTTCTGTGCTCAATGATAACACATACAACAGTAAATGACGCCTGTCTAGTCACATTTTAAAATTGATTCATCTCACCTCATGTCACCTCATGCCGTGATAAATCACGATTCGGAAGCCGACTCGAAGCCTTCAAAAGATGGTTTGGGTCCGCTGCCTCAATCAATTTAGAGTATTCGGACGACTTTTCTTTCTAACATTAACTGAACAGTTGATAGCTGCTATGAAATTTTCCTTTGCAACATCATGAGGGATGATTATGGCACAGTGTTTTAGGTATTGGGTAAAGTCACATTAACCACGCACGTACATTGTATAATATATGTATATATATGAAGTACTTACTTTTAGTTAAAATGTTGCCGTATGAGAGTAAGGCTTCCATACTTTTCTTAACCATGACACGTAAGAAAGCACATTTCGGAAAGCATTTCAAATTCATCTTTTCAAGCGCTAAAACAAGGGGTCCTTACATATCGTTTTTTTTTTAATTTGATCGAAACTATACAAAATTGATTTTTAAAAAATTGGACTGTTTGTTTCATTTGGATTATTACTCAAATCATCTTGTTTAAAGTTTCTTTATCTGTCGATTAATCAAATCACTCTGTGCACAACAGTTCTGAGATAATTTTTCTGATTAAGTTTCAAAAGTAACTACACTAAATTC
>JXSR01S000234.1:46113-61122 GCA_000969725.1 Ophiothrix spiculata
TCCCATACAGGTGGAAAATCGGCCATGATCACCTTGGAAGGCAGCTTCCATCAGCACCAGTAAGCATGCATTCTAGAAGCATTGGTAATGTCATTAGCTAGAGGCTTCTTCGGAAACAATTTTGTGCTACACTATGACAACTTTCGTCTCCGTCGTGCTCGTACAATCCGGACTTTTCTGGAAGATCAGGGTGTTGAGTTATTTTCTTGTCCGGTAAGATCTTCGGATATTAATTGTTATGAGAACATTTAGGTTAAGAAACACGTTGGATTAACAACATGTTATATTGATCCGCTGAGGTGAAAAGTGTTGTGGTGCTGTGTTTGGTGCTTTGGCTGAGATACCTGAAAAACTCTCCAATAACAAATGGAAAGCATGCCATGGAGAGTCTTGACGTCTTACGCTTCTCAATGAGAACAGATTACATATTGATTGATCAGAAATTATAACTAACATTGTGTTAATCAACCCTGTAAAGTTTCACATCTCTAGGTAACGTATGAAAGAAAATATGGCAAATTCATTTTCCTTTGTTTAATATTGCAGTGCACGGCGTTGGACCCTATTTTCTGAGTGATTTGTACCTTAAAGTTTCTCATTGTCTCTGTGTCACTTCAGTGAGCTTTAAAATACTCTTGGTTTGAAGTTTATAAGTGTAGTTAAAAACATGAGAAAGCACAAGTCTCCAAACTTGTTACATACAGAGATATTGCGGGTTATTAAAGATGGAAATCAACAGAAAAAATATATTCCATATTTAATGTCAAGTCTGTACAATGTATAAAACAAAATACTCGCTACAACAGTCTTACTAAAAGAATGATAAAACATGTATAGTCATTTAATCAATTTTTTCTTCGACTTTGATTTAACAATCTTTCTTTTAGTAATTTTTTTTGACAATTGTGAAATCACATACTATTTGTACACAAACACCACTATGTGTCATTAAACCACTCAGTGTGTAATTGTAAGTGTTATCATGGTTATGATCACATCGGCCTTCCACTTTGTACTAAGTAATATCAAGGGAAATCGTTTAGGCTACCTTTCCTGTCACAATATGTCTTATATGTCTTCTCACGTACATTGCAGTAAGAACTTAATGAGTGGATGGCTCTTCAAATTCATATTTTAAAGGTTGATGAGTCAAGGGGCCGATAGTTGAGTCCTCGTTTGATTCAGACCAAGCACAAAAAATACAAAGATACTTTAAGCCAGATGGTTTGGATCAGTCGTATAAATCGACTTTGCGTATATGGCTGGGGCTGACCAGAGAATTTGTTTTAAACAATGAGCAAAAGACGTAAACTTTAGTAGGCGTATTAACTGTTCTAGTATTAACTTTTGGTAAAACAGTGAGTTGAAAGTATCAGCGTTGCGTTATGAAATAACCACAGTAACGATTTCAAGATGTGTTCCAATCTATTAATGACACTTACACTTGACATTTATTCTTATTTCAAAGCTTTTATATTTTAAGGGTATTAATTACGTCCTTTCTGTGCTCAATGATAACAAATACAATAGTAAATGACGCCTGTCTAGTCACATTTTAAAATTGATTCATCTCACCTCATGTCACCTCATGCCGTGATAAATCACGATTCGGAAGCCGACTCGAAGCCTTCAAAAGATGGTTTGGGTCCGCTGCCTCAATCAATTTAGAGTATTCGGACGACTTTTCTTTCTAACATTAACTGAACAGTTGACAGCTGCTATGATATTTTCCTTTGCAACATCATGAGGGATGATTATGGCACTGTGTTTTAGGTATTGGGTAAAGTCACATTAACCACGCACGTACATTGTATAATATATGTATATATATGAAGTACTTACTTTTAGTTAAAATGTTGCCGTATGAGAGTAAGGCTTCCATACTTTTCTTAACCATGACACGTAAGAAAGCACATTTCGGAAAGCATTTCAAATTCATCTTTTCAAGCGCTAAAACAAGGGGTCCTTACATATCGTTTTTTTTTTAATTTGATCGAAACTATACAAAATTGATTTTTAAAAAATTGGACTGTTTGTTTCATTTGGATTATTACTCAAATCATCTTGTTTAAAGTTTCTTTATCTGTCGATTAATCAAATCACTCTGTGCACAACAGTTCTGAGATAATTTTTCTGATTAAGTTTCAAAAGTAACTACACTAAATTCGTAAAGGAGAGATCTTGGCATTTTTAAGACAGACGAAATATAAGGATAGAATGAGTTTGATATAAAACTGAAATTGCACAATTCCCTTGTTTGTTTTTACGATGTTCAAACGATCTTGATGAAATTTGATTTGATGTTTCGTTTCAAATTTTGTCTTCATCATTGTCTACATCAAATTAGACAAGGTTTATATAAAATCCATGACGTAGCTAGCTGCATTTCCCACAAATCTTGTCTTAATGTTGTCGGGAAACAGTAGTACAAAGGTACTTGTCTAGTAGTGAACAAACACTCGTCCCTCGTCAGATCATGTACTACGCCTTGAGTTGGAAAAAGCTATATACTAAATATGATTGAAGCTCACCCCAGAGACGATTGCATGAAATGAAATGTGCAATTCTAGTATTTCTATGGCAGAAAATATACAGTTCTCAGCACATGCAATGAATAGTGTATCAATGCTTTCTTTCATTTGTATAACAATTTTTTTTAGAAAATGGTTATTTTAACAATTGGTAGATTTTAACGGGTTCGCCGTCGGACAAGTTTTGAACTGTCAAGCTTTCGTCAATGGTTATTTTAGATTCGGATTCTTTTAGATATCTAACTCTTTGGAGTCCTGAAACACAGAATTTTGTTTTTGATTCGGATTCTTTTAGATATCTAACTCTTTGGAGTCCTGAAACACCGAATGTTTTTTTCTATTAAATAAACGCATAAAACATGATATTGAAATTATTTTTGAGTTTAAAAATGAGTATTTTAGTGTACTACAACTATAAAAAAATAGTTAAGGTTATTTCAGATTTGTACTCTTATAAATGTCTAAAATTAATATCGGCAAACTTTTAGTTTAATTTATCCCTCATCTAACCAGGCTATTTTTGTAACTCGTCTCCCTATTTTTTTGGAACGGAACGGTTTTGGTCTTCCCCTATCCAAACATGATATTGAAATTATTTTTGAGTTTAAAAATGAGTATTTTAGTGTACTACAACTATAAAAAAATATTTAAGGTTATTTCAGATTTGTACTCTTATAAATACCTAAAATTAATATCGGCAATGATACAGATTACAACAATCGATATCACTTTTAGTTTAATCTAACCCTCATCTAACCAGGCTATTTTTGTAACTCGTCTCCCTATTTTTTTTTGGAACGGAGCGGTTTTGGTCTTCCCCTATCCAACGATGCAAGATCACAAAAATCAGTCAAGGCGTTTCGTAATTATGGAGTCATAAAGGTCTTTAAAGGTGCGTTAACACTGCGACGTATTGGGGGTAACGTCAAGCTGCACACACGCTGCTAGCTATGCACCCTACCGTTACTATCAGTCGCTTTCAGTTACAATCTTTTAGTTGCAAAAACGTTACCCTACGTTGAAACAAGTCGTCACAGTGTAAACGCACCATCAGGTCGAAAAAATTGTCAAAAATGGCCACCAAAATCAACATTTTGCTTTAAAATGTCTAAATGAAGTAATTTCATCGGTTTTTTTGCTAATAAAGAAGGGGAAGGACAATTATATCATGCCCTGCAAGTTTCAGCTTCATAGCATGCATATATTTTTCAAAATGGCGACTTACAATTTTCCGGGCCTTCACCAACCCCCTAACACCCCAACTTTGATGGCCTACCCTAACTCTACCTTAGGTGGTACCCCCCCCCCCTAATGTTTTCATCAAAATGACCGCAAAGGACGTAAAAATGATTACCCAGATCGGTTGCTTTTGAGTTTTTATGCAGCTCGGAAAAAAACCTTAGGGGGGTTGCAACAACCAGGCAGACGAGGGTTAAAGTAAAAATCTGTTGTTTAGAATAACAGAGAAGATAAATCAGCAATTTTAATTGATAAGTTTGCAAGGTTTTTCTCTTTAATTGTTACCGGAAAACGAGGCCAATTTTTAGCTAACGTTTATACTGGATAATGAAACGTTGTTTCATGGGAGTTATCAGAAAATACAATCATGTGCCTTGAACTTTTAGATTATTTAAATAAACCAACACGAATACATAAGAAACAAGGTATCATTATCATCGTCTGTAGTAGTTTCGATGTTATACACATCTGTGATTGAAAAATAACTAGGATACCTGACAACCCGTTTTTGCTAATTGCATTGCATTTAATGTTTTGGGAATTGATCACAGACTCTAATGACTTTACAATATGGTCTTTATATCAGACTAGTCTTGTCTAGGATATTGTGTCCAAACTGATTTCCATTCAATATATTATTGTACTTGCCAATCGCTTCATTATAAGTTTAATTCACGTGTTCATTGCATTTAGAACAAAGATATACATGTCTGTTATTAAATTCATAAACCGATAGCTTCCATTTACCGCGTGGAATTTTCAATTAGATACAAACCAATATACTAATATAGTGTGCTGACTTAAACATAAATCATTTATATATAAGTAGACTATGGAATCTTCGGTGTCAACGCTTTTGATTGATTACAGTGGACATTTATAAATACCTCAGAACACATGTAAATTGAAACTAACTGAAATTGCAATTACCACTGAAACTCATGGTAACCAAAGAACCGTTTGAGGTTACTTTGATTCTATTAAACACAAACCGCATAAGCTTTAACTTTGTTCTTAGCATTAATTAA
This sequence comes from Ophiothrix spiculata, assembly GCA_000969725.1. Taxonomy (NCBI): domain Eukaryota; kingdom Metazoa; phylum Echinodermata; class Ophiuroidea; order Amphilepidida; family Ophiotrichidae; genus Ophiothrix; species Ophiothrix spiculata. The sequence goes on from JXSR01S000234.1 coordinate 50,912, forward strand.
GTACTACTTCATTGAAAATAAATGTTTACGGAAATACCATAAGGTGTTTAATGAAGTTCCCCCTGTCACCCATGACTTTGAATTTTCAGCTTACTTAGTTGTTTTTGGTATATAAATATTAATACCCTTCAAACGATTTTGCTTAAATATGCTTACTTTTTCTGTTATGTCTATGTGTTGAATATACTTTGTAATCCCGAATTAAGTGCTTTTAGATGGTCACGCTCCTTTATTTGAGGCTGGTTTTACACACAACCATTTCCGATCAAAATCGTATAGTATTGCTTTAACCCTCGTCTATCTAACCAAGCGGGTTTTTTTATATATATTTTTGGAACGAAACCTCCTATGAACTTGGTTTTTATGATCCTCTCCTATCCAACAATAAAAGGATTACAAAATTGGCCGAAGCGTTACATAATTATGACATCATAAAGGTCTTTCGGGTCAAAAAAAAAAAAATCGGAATTTGGCAAAAATGGCCACCAACTTCAAAATTGTGCTCAAAAATTAAAAATAACGTCATCGAGTTTTTTTGCAAACAAAGAAGGAAAACGATAATCATTAATATGCCCTGCAAGTTTCAGCCTCATAGCATGCATATATTTGTCAAAATGGTGACTTAAAATTGTCCGGGGATATACTAACCCCCCAACACCCAAACACTGACGGCCTACCCTTACCCCCACCTTAGGTGGTACCCCTCTATTTTTTACATTAAAATAACCACAGAGGATGTAAAAGGTAGGTATCATTAAAATATTGTATAAACTAAAGATGTAGCTGATTAAATTTAAAATAACATTTCCGGTCTTTAATAAGACAACATGCGTTCATCAAACCCTTTGATAACCAAAAATGTTATGCGAATAAAATAGTATTCTGGCCGGGATGTGTATATCTCAACACATAAGTCATCGTAAAAATATTCTGTTATTCACACTTCAAGACACTACAATCAGTGGAATGGACTATAGGGACCGTTAAAGTAATTACGTAGCGTTTATGACGCTAATAACTAGACCGTTTTTGTTAAAGGATAAGAGGTATATATTTCATATTGCAACATATAGAACAAACGTTCCTAACGGCAGTTTCAAGTACATTTTGAGCCTGTTAATCCGATTCTTTTTCTTCAGCAACGTGAAGGAAAACTCATGTGTATTAGAGCAAGTATATAGTTGATAGTTACGTTTTCTCTAGAAAAATCATATTTGACATGTTTACTCATGTAAACACGGTTTGTACATATATTTTGAAACATGTCAAATCCAGATGTGATTAACCCTTGCTCCCCCCTAACGGATGATCGCCGATTGCACCAAAATGCAAAATGAAGCAACCCTGAGCATTTCGATTGTTTTACATCATTTGCGGTCATTTTGATGGAAAAAAAATCGGGGGTACCACCTAAGATGGGGTTATGATAGGGGGGTGGGTGGTTGCCACCTCGAAACATTTTAAATCGCCGTTTTGAAATATATATCTGCATTATATAGACATGACAAAAGACACGTTATCCGACGAAAATTGGACATGTAAAACTTTTATGACGGCTTTTTGAAAAAGTGGCAATTTTTGCCAAAAGTCGATTTTTTTTTGTTCTGGATATACTATGTGACGTCATAATTACGTAACGCCTCAACAAAATGTCATGATTTTGGTATCAATGGAAAGAAGATACAGTACCCTATACTATAGGACAAAACAATAAAACTTTGGGGTCCCAATTTTAAAATTACAGGGGATGGTAACCACCCACCCCCTCAGGAAGACGTGTTACAAAAAAGGCTCGTGAAGATGAGGGTTAAGGAAGATGAATCAAAGCAATTGTAAGAGAATGTAAATTAAAATTGTATGGGGTAAGGCAACTATTTGTCATTTTTATATTATGAAAATATACGGACATTCACTTTCGATTTTTTTTTGTTTTATCTCAAGAATGATAAAGAAAACATTAGAAAAAAAAATTAAGCCATGTGAATTTTACTTTTGAATTTTAACAGCGTAACAATGATCATAAGAATGACATTGCTAATATGTATTCAGGAAGTTATCTTTTTAAACTTTTTTGCAAAGGCAATTTCAGAAACAACGTGAACATAAACATCGTCAATAAAATGGAAGAGACGAATGCACCTTATTATTAAAACAATAGATTGTGATTCATGTTTTTATATAGTTAAAACATCTCATAAAATAGTAGTATTTATTTAACACCATAAAGGTGATTTCCAATTAATAACTTTCAACTAACCAGAAGATAAAACAAATGTGTTTTTCTTATTTTAGGAACACAGTGCATGCCACGGCTCTTTGAACGCGACATTAAATAACAGAATGAACATGTCAGGATTGGACCGCGTGTTATCAATTTAGTCTTTGACTTGAACAAACTTTATTTTTGCAACAGGATAATGGTTATCATTTTAATTTTTAAAAAATCGGGGTCATAACAAGTGCTATAAAATTCTTGTATTCACACTTCACCACACCTCAATCATTGTAATGACCTTTCGGAGACCATTAAAGAAATTACGTAGAATTCTGACGCTAATAACTTGACCGTTTTTACTTAAAGTGTATTTTTTTCATTCTCAGCTACCTGTTTTATGCCCCTGTGGATTACTTTAATCTGGAGCTGAGAATTTGTTACAAATTTTAACCATTTGTGATTTGTTTGTTCAACCAAAAGCATAATGACATACACAACACATCTGTAAACACGTACAGTAAACAGTTTCCCGTAATTCGGTATAATAAGCAACATGAAACGAAACAGTGTGAACTAATTTAAATTACAAACATACATTACACGTTACTTGCCTTAAACTTTTGTACCGTCGATTTTGACATTTCACCGGTAATAAATCATTCAATATTTAGTCCACAACTCACTAAGTTAACATTTTTCATGCCTTGATGACAGGAATATGCCTTGAGGGTATCATTGTGTCCTTCACAACCCTCAAAGTAGACCACATAGTAGCGGGCGGGCTAAATATTGGATGATTTATTACCAGTGAAATGTCAAAATCAGTGGTACAAAAGTTTAAGGCAAGGAACATGTAATGATGTGATGTACTTTATCAATACTGAACTGATTTAGGCAAGAGATGGAAATTGAGCATGTACGAATGAAAATAATTCGATTTTTTCATTTTTTTTCATCTCAAATTGGCATTTATGACCAGATTGAAGTTGGATATTTGACTTTCCAAAATATTTAGAATGTGAAAAAAGAATACACTGGGAAAAAAACAGGGAAACGGAAACGTTTGTCAAAGCAATTTTTTGCCATTAAAGCTTTACTATGGAGTATACCACCGTCCTCACTCATTTGATGATACCAAATATAATAATTGTACATTCTTTGCTCCACAAATGATCTCCAATGTCCTTTATTATTGAAGAAAGTTACAGAAATAAACCAAAATACTCTTCATTCACAAGTGACAAATGCAAAGGTGTTTGTTGTATGCCCTTTTTGTACATGTACAATGTATAAAACAAAATACGTAACTCGCTAAAACAGTCTTAGGTTTACTTATGATTTATTTTTGCTTACAAATTTCTTTCTACAAATATTATCGACTGACTGTTATTTATAAAATTTAATTCATAAATGCGTTGAAGGGAATGATCACGCAGTCATCTCTCACGGGAACGTACACTTACAAGGTGAAAACGACTTTGAGTACGTGTTCACGAATTACTGGCACAAACATATTTTCCTTTCAATATATTTTGCAATACAGAAAGTGCATGTAGGAGCTGTTTGAACACCACTAAAAGAATGATAATAAAATGTATGGCCTGCGTCTAGTCATCTAATCATTTTTTCTTTGACTTTGATTTTTAAAAATCTTTCTTTTAGTTGATTTTTCATTATTTTTTCTCTTTTTGCCAATACTTTTTTTTTCAAATATAACACGCCTACATCCCCGGTATCTAAAAGTAATTCCTGGTGCATTACCTTAAAGCTAAACTAAAGCTCTTAATAATGATAGTTAGATAGTTTCAGGTATTCATCCAATATTATTCATGAAGTTTGATAGCGTGGGACAGTTTTACTGTGTTAATTAATATCGCCACAGCCACGTGTTTTTTTAGCCCAATGATTTTTTTTTTCATTATTTATTCAGTTTTAGATGCTTGTGGAAGACTGTTAGAAGAATCTGCGGAAGCGGGAATATACAGGAAACATACAGCACATAATGCATATACAGCACTGAAACCGATGATCGAACTCAGAACACATTTATAACAATACTTCAGATACCTCATCGGTAAATAAATTGTGTAGCGTCGTCTGCTAGGTTGAGAATGCCTGTTGGCAGGCAGAAAGTGACCCTTGTTGCCTAAAAGTAATTTCAGAATATGTAGAAAATAATATTTTTCTCAAAATTTTTACAGTTTATCATGCTAATTGGACTTTTATTTAATCAATCATGATGTAATGATTTTGTTTGTATCATTTTTGAAAAAAAATTGTGACTTTTGGAGAACACAGGGTTTCTTGTCACTTGCACTATTTTCCCCATGGGCATGGGCGCACTCAAAATGACGCGTGACTTTGATGCGCCGTATCTCAAAATTTTGCCTTGACCATATATTTTTGTTCATTTTGTAGAAGAGATATGTCCATTATCTTTCAATCGAGACCAAGCACAAGGTAACCAGTCGCTTTTAAGTCGAGAAAATGGCGTTTATTGACAGGTCACCTTGCATGTAAAGTCAATGGGGACGTATTTACCGATGTGTATCCAGTAACACATGAACGTGTATTCCGTAGAATCAATAACACTAGTTGTACATAATGTTTTATTTTCGTAATAAATATCTTTCAAATATCAGCGCGTACGTTCTCGCAAACACTTAAGGGTCCGTTTTAAAGCCCTACTTGTGGTTGTTTGCAGATTTTGGGCGTTCATTGGTGGTTGACTATGATCGCTATATCAAAATTTATAGATTTTAACAAGTGAATTGTGATGATCCCCTTTAACTATAATATTTATTTAGTTAAAAATAAGGCAGTTTGGGACTTAAGCTAGCCGGCTGTGGACAGAGGGGTGTATATGTATCGTAATATTAATGTTGATCCGGTTAAACCGCCCAGAACCGGTAAAAGCCGTGGATGAGTTTTAAATGATCCTTTTTTTTTTTTTGCTTTGTCAATTTTGGAGGAGAGCAATATTTTCTAGAATATTGCTATTATAATTGGAAGAAGAGAAATGGTTAACAAACTGGAAATAAACGGGTATTATATTTCTAATAGGAATTATTGGGTAGATTAACTTCATTCTTTAGTACCCGCATAATCATATTTCCTTGAAACCATCAGTCAATAACTCTCTACCGATAGTTCTTTTATCGTTTTTAAACCATCAAGATAATAACTGGTTTCATACTGTACTTGCATATTGACCTATTTTTGATATCTTTAATGATGAAAAATATTCTACGTTTGGTTAAATCAAAATGCACCCATCTCGCACGCAGGCTCGAAAATAAAAATAAATTTAACACTTTAACACTTTAATTTTCGGCTGTTGACTGTCATTCACCACAATAAAAGTATAATTTACTTATCTCTACAACCAAAATTAAATTTAAATCCTAAGCATACTTTTATTTACTTGTAAAACTTTTGCCAGGGAAGATATTGAAAAGAATCTCAAGAAGGGGTGGCCCTTTCTATGTCTTTTACATTCGAATTTCTTTCCTCATCTAGTAACAAGTATGAGTTTATGTCTTGTATATTTGAACCTTCTCTAGCTATCTATATCTCTTTTGATGTACTTTTCATAAAAAGAGAAAGTTGTGTAAAAGAATGAAACTGACCTTCCTGTTTGTTTGCAGTGCAACTTAAACTGGGTAAGACAAAAACATTATGCTGTTCCGTAATCTTAACGTAATAAAGACGTTTATGTATATTTCGCATTTTATTTCAACTGCTAAAAGGGCGGACAACCTTTAATCAAAATCCACTTAAATATTGACAACCATTCAATGGATACCATAAACTAAAATTGGTATATACATCTAACAAGCATAGACTTTAAGTATAAATTAATCTAAACAAATTGTTTTCAAATTGGCATTGATTTAGAAATATCGAGCTCCCCGTTCCATTCAATTTGAGCCTTGTATTTGATTTATAATAACAACGGGTACGGGTTACGAGTCTGTCAACGCATGATAGCTAAGAGATATGATTTAAACCACCGTCTCATCGGGTTTGCTATGAGCCTGCGCTCCATGCATCGTCTTTTTTGCAAGAGCCATAACGTTGTATTTCAAACTGCATCATATTCAACTTGGGCTTCTACTATCGCAGCTCTACAAAAAAGGTACTGCGTTATTATAAACCAGACGATCGCCACTAATCAGGACTTATTCTAACGGACTTATTATGAGATTAAAGTTGATATAATGTGATATCGAGCAATTGTGTTGTATCAACAACGTATGTGCTAGACGAAAGTATGGAGTATTTAAAATGTTAATTTTTTCCCGTATATATGGAATACCTCTTTGGAACCAAACTATTATTTAGATCATATTATATCCAGGATATTGAGTCCGCAGGTAACTATATATATGTATTTTAAAGATTGTTTTTCTTATTCTATTTTCTCCTTGTCTGTTAAGGACGATTGATTGGTTCCATTTTGAACAATACAATGCATAACAAGCAATTATTGAACGTTGTAAAAGAGTCTCTTAACTCTTGTAAGCCATTATTTAAAAAGTTTATACGCGTACTTAAGCAAATAAACCTGGGTATTATTTGTTGTAGTGACCATTTAAGTCCCGTATATTAAGAACACTAAATAATCAGTTAATAATAAACAAAACACTATGATATAAAAAAATAAATCGTAAATTGATGAAAATGTGTATGTGTATAGTGCGTGTCCCCCTAAAAACGCAAGGAGTTTTGCCACTTGTTTTCTTGAGGAAGCAGGATGCAATTTGAACGTTACATTAATATAATAGGTTATACATATGGATTATACAACTGTTTTTTACAAATTTTGTTTTGTGGTATTTGGATCTCTAGTTCAGACATTGTGGGCCATTTTCAAAGCCATATATATGGAGAATTAATTAAATTGAATGCCATTTTCGTCTAAAACTTTTAAATATTACACAATTACACAGCCAATATTTATATCCTGGAATGTGATGAATGTGTCAGCGCATCTATTACCAGTATACTGAGTTGTATGTATAATTACAGTGTCAGATCTGCAATGGTTTTCATAATTATTGTGATTAAACATAAATTTTGATAATAATTTTATTATCCTTGGTCCTAGCAAGCGCTTAATAATTAGAATGGTGGCTACCTGCTACAGATGAAATTCACATTTCAATGTAATCAAGTCCTTTGTAGTTAGAGAATGGGTATATAAGTGATTGTAACTAACAAAATACTGATGTTACAAGACCTAATTGCAATTAAGAAACATAATTTACGAGATAAAAATCCGATTAGTAAGGATACAATTGATTTCAAAATAGCACTCTTGTGCTGTGTAATTATCACTTCAATCCTAAATTCCATATCTTTCGCAACATGTGTAAACTTTGTTTATAAGCACCGTGGCGATCTGTGATTATAAGGATCATAATCACTTCGCCCTTCCACTTTGTACTCAGTAATATCAAGGGAAACAGTAAAGGCAAACTGTCTGGTTATATTTAAACACTTATCCATCTCATCTTACATACCCTCACATACATTCCGTATTCAACAAGGTTCGTGAGCTTATTATGGGGCCAACCGTGTCGTATTATTCGTTTGTTCCAGGCCAGACAACTAATAAGCACATAATAGCAATGGCGTAAATCCCAAGGGATGCCCCCTAAATATTTGACAAGTGGAGGTGATCGATATAACCCCCTCCCTAAAGTTGTACATGTTTGAACAAAACATAAAAAGAAAAAAAGAAACGGGCAAAAAAACCCCCACATGTAGGCTTATAATGAAAGAGTTAAACATATGAATTTTACATATTCAATGTATCCAAATAGCACAAATCCACTCCTGCATCCAATCCATCCCCCCCCCCCCCCCCTGCACGTAAGCGCACGCGGCATATCATCCCCCGTTGCATAGTATTGACTCTATTGACTAACTTGGCATGGTTGATGTGGGCCGGCGCGTTTTTTAACAACAACGAGCAACAGACTACATTTAGAATACTTTAATACTTTATCACATAAAGCAATGCTATAAGGTATCTACTTGCAGAATTGCTAAAAAAATATAATAAAGTAAATGGAATCAGCAACAGTTAATTAACATCAAGTGAAATGGTCAATACATCTTTATTTGTTACATTTAAACACGGATCAATAGAAGAATATGTGAAACTTGCTGGTTTGAGTCTTTAACTTTAATCAATTGTAGTAGTGTTTATTAGGAGCACTATTAAGGGTGCTTGTCTAGTTATTACACGCGTATATCTTCTCACTTCATGGTACTTTTCCTTTAAAAACACAATTTGAACTCCGCTAGGCTAAAACAAAGAACCTTTAATTTCTTTTAAAAGCCAATAGCAACTATTGTTTCAGAACACTTAGAACTTGGCACACATAAGGTTAAGAGTATTTGCAATATTTCAAGCAAATCTATAATAAATTCTATAAACATCTTCATAATCTGCAATCAAATCGTTTTTAAAAAGATGCAAATAATATCGTCATTGAACCAAACCCTTCTCAGTGCAAGTTACACGGAAAGTATTAAATCCTTTGATAAAGGTTGTTGATATTGACATATCCAGGTTATAAATGATGCCCAGCTATTACATATGGTTAGAAGAATATGTATAGATGCGACTTCTATTAAAAAAACGATAAATGAATTCTTTAACCAAATTTCAACTTCAGTAGTTGTTTTCTCATAATCATCATGCGCGAATTTCTTCTCATTTAGCCCGAGCACCCCTCATTTTAAATATCTAAAAAATATATTCTAATAAAATGTCAAACAATCTTCAAAATTTCAATTCATAATTTGTTTCTTCTCGATATCACTACATAAAGTAGAAAAGTGTGATATCATGTATTGAACAACATTCAGCTAATTGTATATCCAAAGCAAATATAATGTATTTTCCTTTAATAACGTCAGGGAACGGTAGTACAGAGGATCTTGTCTAAAACTGCACAAACACTCGCCCATCGTCAGATCAAGTACAACGCCTTGAGTTGAAAAAAAACCTGACTTACTAAATCCAATTGAAGCTCACCCCAGAGACGTCAGCATTGAATAAAACTTGAAATACAAATGGGTATTTGTAGCAAATAATACAATACTTGCACTCAAAATTAAATTCATTTCTGTCTCTTAGCTACATTTAAATATTTTTAATTTCATAATCTTATAAATATTTATACATTTTTGCACTTTGCAGTGTGAATGTTGACTGAAAAACATACATCAAGTTAAACACGTTCTTCTTATTATTTTTTTTAAATTTACGATTACAAACTAGGAAACAAACATTTAGATATACGTATTACCAAGGCCATATATTATTTAATATCACCATAATTAACAAGATTACATTGATGCCTTGGCTTTGAATACCAACTATTACTAGTATCTTCTTGAAGAAAAAAATGAAACAAATAGAAATATAACTCATATTTAATAAACACCATATAGAACATGAATTGGGCACGCAAAGATATGATAGATTTCAAGCCGTGTATAGGTTGAATAGAAAAATTAAAAAAAAAAACATTTAGCAATCTGAGAAGTCATATATTATGTTAAAAGTCCAGAGAGTAGAATTGCCAATCGGTCTTGGACATGTTTATGATGCTTTTTAAAAGATAAATAAAGACTACCTGCACTTTTGTTGTATTAGTTTCCAAATCAGTTTCCACTCGCCGAAATATGTTAAAAAGTAGCTTACTAAGCCCACAAGCGTTTTAAAAACAAATAAACAAGCGATCATATGAGCTTTAGCACCATCGTATAAACCAAGTATTCGATTTTCACTATTTTGCTGTCATCATGTCATAACAAATTGATGCAGTTGGGGCTACACTATCCAAAGTTAAGTTGAGCTACATATTCAAATCAGTTTTGTATATATCAGGTGAACATTACGATAATGTAATACGACTTAGAGAGCAAAATGTTTGGTACGAAATACATTGCAAGTCAAAAGGAGCAGGGGTCGATT
>JXSR01S000234.1:64595-76009 GCA_000969725.1 Ophiothrix spiculata
GAGGTAAAATGAGGGTTAAAATTACATCAAACGAACATGCTTACGATTTTGTTGAATTTGGAAAAAAAAAATCCGTTTCTGACATAGGTATCTTTCTTAGTTGATAACTCAAAAAAATATGTTTCAAACGTTTTGCATTCTCCAACTGCTGTAGTTTTTGCAAACGATCATTTTCCTACATGTAACCATTTTTGGGGCACCTGGTACTTTTATAGTAATTTGTATATACCTTTAAATCTTAAATAAGAAACATGATATTTGGTCAGAGTTTATAACATTAGTGTATAATGATATCCTGTAAGTTGACTCTACGAGAACTTAAACGATAAATGATTTGAAATAAATAGTTATAAAAGGATCTTTAAATGACCTAGATATTCCAAAACCCGTATCAAGTGTTGTATCAAAAAATCGACTTAATAGCTGACTAGGACTCGACTGTGATAACAAAAAGAGATAGACTGAATATCATTTGTCATTTTGTGCATTGCCTACGACAAAATGTTTGTAACATTACAAATTTCAAAGTCCATCAGTTCATTATGTATAATTCTATTGAAGAATGGAAATACATTTGAGATAAAAACGCCTAATTTCAGAACTAATTTAAACACTTTAAAAAACCTGTACTTCTTGTAACAGTGCAGTTTGTCAAAAGATAATAAATGAACGTCATCAAACAGCGGTGTCTGGTTAAATGAAATCATTAAACATTAAAAATACTGAACTTTTATATTTTGAATTTGTGTTTCTGCACACTGTTATTTGACCGTTATTATTCAATACATTCGAGTTACAATTTATACTGCTTTTTCAACTTTTTATGAAGCAAAAATAGAAGTTTTGGTTAAAAATGAATAAGTGTCCACTTCCATTAACAAACAGTGTACACCAATGAACATCAAATATCTAAACAAAGTGTCCTCAGAAACCACTGAAAGAAGTACCGTACGTATGCCATTGGTGTTGATGATGGTTTGATAGATTATTTAAGGACAATTCTGTAAAACACATTTCAGAGTATGAATTATAGGTTTATTATAAGGTTTAGTCACTGTTGTATTTTAAAAATCTAGTTTTCCCTATAGTATTGCATTGGTTATTGTGTGTTTATGAAACAAATAATCAAGAAGAAATCTGCAAGTATAAGCAAGATGTTTTATCTGATATATGTTTATACCTCACCAACACAATCATCGCCAAGAAATATTATGTTCTTCATTCTTTACCATACCGTAATCGTTGCTATGGCCAAAAGGAACCATTACGGAAATTAGGTAACATTTTGCGGTAATAACCAGAGTTGTCTGCTTAATATAAACGAGGCATATTTCTATTTATTACATGATAGAAGATACAAAGAAGCCTTATGGACTGTTGAACAGTAACAGTAGTGTGAAATACCCAGCAGGCCTGTTTATTGAGTTTCCATAGGATTACCCGTATGCAAGTCAATGTAACGTAATGTAACAATTCGCGTTTGATTAGAAGCAAAATATAGATATATAGATAATAGCATTCTGTGAAAGAAATCCTACGGATTGGATCAGTTAAAGATTAATACATAAATATTAGATTATCATGACAGGGATATACTGCATAATACAATAGTACAGTACCATTTTTCCAGTTTTATAGCTCCCCGTCTTGAAATGAAAGATTAACAAATCAAGAAAACGTTTATCAACTCTCAGTCATATTTCTTCAATTTTAGACATAAAACCAATACAATATAGTATAATTTATTAAATAAATGTCAGAACTACAAGGAAATAAAGATTCATGGTAATTGATGACGCGAAGTTGGTTAAACTATCAGTATTTGTCTAAAATTGTGTGCACTTTTGACTTGTTAAATAGAAAGTATTATATTATTGTATTATAAATTGAAGATAAATAGGTTTTGATGTTCATATCACATGGTAAAATGTTTTAAGAGGAACGTAAATCATCGGGACACATTTTTGTTCTCTGCGGATAACATCAAAATGTGATTCAATGTTCTTCTAAAAGACAAGGCGTAGGATAGCAAATTGATCGAATTGAGAGCCACCATAAGAAAGATAAGTAAAGTATGTTTCATAGTGCATTACCATTTGATCAATCTACGCCTTGCCATTTTCAACAGACGTTGAAGTTCAATACTTTACACAATATTATTTAGGGCAAGATTAGGGGACAATATCAAAAACAACTCAAATTGTAGCCGACCTGTAAAGCTTATGAGTTACGTATTTACAATCAAATTAACATAATTTCACTATTTCAGTAAGGCCCGACTTTTAAAGTCTTTATTTAAAGGCTCACAAAAACCAAACTTAATTTGTATCATTTTTCATATAAAGTATCATCTAAACTTCTTCTTTTTTGCTATTCAAAATTTTTATATTTATATAGAATGCCATGAAACTTTAACCAAGCCTCTACTTCAAGAAAAAATAAAACTAGTACAACCAACTATATTTTATATTATATCCATGAGTTCAAGCTTTATGTATAAGATACATGTTTCCCGACTTCGGTATGTCAGTGTATGTTACGTGTTACAGGATTTTACTTTGAAGGACATATGAGTGGTATATTGAAATAGTTTTCTAGAACGTAACATTTTTCATATCATTTGACTTGATTGCTTTTCAATAAAAACTAGAAGTACTGCCTGAAGATATTCTGAAGCAGACTAGGTTTTATGTTTTTGTTTATTTCCGAAGGCCGTCGATGCTGTTACATTATTCACTAATCTATATAAATAATTTATTAATGTTTATAAATGTTGTCCAATTAAGCTCCGTTGCAAAATGAAATTCATTAAGAAATTATCCCAATGCTGACAAATTTCAAATAATCACAAATATTGTTCTCTTGCAAAGATATATTTCCGACCCATTTATGTAAAATACTAGTGTTTCCAATAGTTCTTCCAATGTAGCTATCAATGTAGCACACAGTAATCGGTGAATGTATTATATAAGTTATTAAAAGGGAAAATCTCTGAAATGAAAATCCAACATATTGGTATCCACTCAATGGGATTGATTTGAACATCCTAAATGTCAATCGGTATATTATAACAAGTAAAGATTACAAGTAAAAAAATCATGAGATTTCTGTTGGGTTTTTTTTCTGAAAACAGCATCGACAACCTCCAATCGAAAACATAAAACCTAGAATGCTTTCGCATCTCTTTCAGACACAATCTGAAATTTTTAAATGAAAATGTCACGTTTCCTGAGCAGTATTTCATTGTACCACTCGTATGTCTTCCAAACTGAAATCCTGTAATGTGTAACTTATACCTGCAAATCAAAATCCGGAAACATTTAGCTTATATCCATACGTGTGAATGTGTGACATATTTCAGACAAGACTCTGGATTAAAATGCACGCAATTGTAATATATCTTAAATAGCACATGATAAAAGGAATACATTTTCAAAAAGGTAAGGAGTTAATTGATATGAAAGATGCTACGAAAATGTTCATATCACAATGCTTGTATAACGATAATAAAGTTTGTTTTTGTGATGCCTTTAATTTGAAAACTTTAAAGTGGCAGTAAAATCATGAAATTATTTATTTAAATAAAAGACAATACAAACTATGATAATATTTTGTGATTTAAAAGTGCAACTGTTTATGGTAGAATAAATTCAATATCGACGTAGACGTTATACAAAATATTTATAATAACGTTCTGTTGTCTAAAGGGTCATAATTATATACGTCTTCCTTCCACTATGTACTCAGTAATATGAAGGGAAACAGTTACAGGCGATCAGTATAGTAAATTTAGAACACATCATTATCAGCTTATGTTCCCTCACGTACATTGGTTGTCTAATGAATAACCCTAAAAGAGCAGGGCGGACATTTTTTACTATACCTCCGCCGGTTGTTATTTTTTCGCAATGAAACTTCTTGACTTTTTTTTCATTAAACCTTCCGTTCATTTTAAGACCATTTTTGTGAAAGTCAGACCTAGGGTTGGGATGTGGCGTTGCGTAATGGCACGCTGGGTCAAACGAAAAATTGACCAAAAACTGATTTTCAATGGAAATTACATACAAATCGTGTTTTTGGTTTTCAGGACGCACTTCCACTATGTTTTGGAGTAAGAACATGTGTAAGTATACTTTGGCACACATTAGTGCTAAAATTGAAATGTTTGCTCGAAAAAATAGCAAAAAAACATGATTTTGGCGATTTTTGGTGATTTTCGCGTTTTTTGGTACAAATGTATTCGTGAGGGTCACATCTATCCACCAGAACCCTACACTTGATGTTTCGTCAATACTTTTTCGAGACCAGAAGGGGGCGCACCCCCCCCCCCCCCCCCCAGTACCCTACACTTGATGTTTCCAAGATCGTAAGGGGGCAGATTCTGCCCCCCGGCTGTGAGGTAGGTCGAAAACCCCTGGCTCTTTTAGGGTTTAACCAAGAGGCCACCCCAATAACGATTATAGCCTTTAACTCATCCAGAACCAGCATATAAAGGCTCAGTCAACACATCACTGTATAGAGTCTAAACGGGCAAATAACGTATAAATGTTTCAAACGCGTATGAATAACGAATTAAAGTATGGATAACGTACTGGGCGTACTTTTACACATAACGTGCAACAATGTATTATAACCAAACCAAATAAAACCCTCGTGCACCTTTGGTATTTTCTACTTCGTCGTCACCTAAGGAGGGTGGTATGTGAAAATGAAATTGACGCGCAAAAGGTTTGGTTATTTTATACCATATTATCGGGTAGGGTCTCCTCTTTCTATTGATACCAAAATACTTAACACTTAACCCTCGTCCACCTAAAGGGTGGGGGTGGGTGAGGTTACCTTATGGATCGTCGCCGTTTTCCCCAATACGCAAAACAAAGTGACCTCGGGCATTAAGTAATTGTTTTTACATCCTTTGCGGTCATTTTGATGAAATAAAGTCGGGTGTACCACCTTAGGGATCCCATGGGGTATAACCAAAAAGAAACAAACTTGAGATGCGTAAAATATACCAGAGCAAATGCTACAACAATAACTAGGATATTTAAAAACTCGCTGATTGCATCTCAATTAATATTTAGTAGGATTTAACGCAACGCAGACTCTAATGATTTTTCAATATGGCCTTAATACTAGACCAATAATGTCGGCATTAGTATGTGTACTAAACTATATTTCCATTCGAATTGCACTATAACCACCACTACTTTGCTAGAATCGGTGAACTTCATTCAATGCATTCAGTGTCAAGATTAATACCTGTTCTTTGAAATATAAACTGATTGGTTCCACTCACAACACGAAATTTTCAATTAGATACAAACCAATATACTAGTTAATAAAAACTACGTTGACCTGATCTGTAACATGTAATTAATGGACTATGGAATCATCGTTTTTAAATGATTATATACATATTGAAAACCTTACTCTACAACGTTCATACATATATAAGATAATCCAAAAGAAGATGTTTATGGTAAATCGCTAAATGTTATATATAAATTGTAAGCATTACATTCACATTATTAAGGATGCCTTTAAATCTTAATTGAGAAAGGTGATACTTGGTTTGATGTTTTTGAGTTGGTGTATATTAATAGTTTAAGGTGGATCCTGTAAGTTGACTCTACAAGTACTAAATGATAAATGATTTGGAAAAAAAACCAGTTATAAGAGGTTATATCAACGACCTTTTTGATAGTCATAGCCCACAATTATATGGTTTTGTATTGGTTTTGTTATCCAAAATTGAACTTGATATATAATTTGATAGCGATAATAAAAATAGAACGATCAATTATTTGTCTTTTTCTATGTACAAATCGTCATACTGTATTCCAAATATAGATGACCATCTGTTCGTTAAATAAAAGTCTAATTGTCAAGAAAACGTCAAAATAATTTTAGTTCAATTGCATTTAAATCGATATTAACACACACACAATAAAATCCTTTAACATAATAACCCTAACACGTCACAGTCCAACAAAATCCAACAAGCAAAAATCAAGAAATTCCAAATAGTCCAAAAAGTCCAAATACGTCATAGACCGGGGATACAGATGGGCACGATAGTGCTGCCATGGCTGGCCATACTCGGTGGCTTGCCATAGCTGGACATTGGAACGGGATGGAGAGGTCAATGGTTCACATCCCGGGGGAAACGGGAAAATTTTGTATGACATATGATATTGATGGGGGTTTGATTGGTGTATATGACTGAAAGGGTCCTGGGCGTATTTAGATTTCTTCTCAATAGTTATATTCAAACCCATATCACTCGAAGAAATCAGTTTAGCCGATTTCATAAATCAACTAGTGTACACTATGTAGTCACTATTAAAATTACATAGCTATTGTGTTGTGCGATCATGAAGCCTGAAAGAATCCGTGAGTTAGACAGAAATCTAACCTGTTTGACTAGTTTGTATTTCAACATACAAATTATCTCCGACAATATTCTATTATTCTCATTTTACCGCACATCAATAATTGCAATGGCCAACAGGGACCATTAGGGAAATTACGTAGTATTTTGACGGTAGGATTTTTGCTTAAAGCAAAGAGGCATATTTTGATATATTATTTCATAATAGAAAACGCAATTGTGCTAGATGAAAAGTAATGGCACTTTCAAATACCCAGCAGACCTTTTTATAAAATGTCTATATTCACAGTTACCTGTATGTATGCCCATGTGAATTACAGTAAAATGTAAAGGTGAAAAAAAGAAACATTTGTCGACGTTGAATGATCTTTTCAATGTATAATGTTGATGTAAAAAGTATATAGAGTGTTCGTTGGTTTAGACTTATGAAATAATATATCTGATGATATAGCACAATAGCGTTTTCTATTATGAAATGATATATCTGATGCTGTAACATCAGAGTGACCAGGAAAGAGTGTTACATTTCGAAAGCTCTTAAAGGTGAGCAAATATTTCGCTTTGAGTACATAGTTAAATCTAGTAACATATATAGAGTGTTATTTTACAAAAAGTTGTGTATCTTAAAAACGCATATTTTTCATGTTTGAAAATTTGGTACCGGTGTTAGAGAGCTTATAAACATATATTACTCTAAACTTATATTGTATTTTGACTCGGATGATTCAAAACAACCCAAATCCAAGGAAACGAAATTGCAATATCGACAATACAATTTTATTATTTTGATATCAAATTCAAGTCTTTATTTCTGTCGTCATTTATTTACAAAATTCTTGATTCTTGACATTTTTCCATGATCTAATTGATTAAACACGTAGTTTATCTATACTGTTCCTGAAGTATTTCATGTTTGCAAAAGACATTCTAACATGTTCTAACATATCATTTGGGGAAAACTTATTTATGTTAGTTAAAGACTTGTATGATTCTGACCAAGATGCATATATTGAGCAACTAAATGCAATATAAATGTTTCGCGTTTACTCATTTTGTCCAACCTAGCTCTGTTTGCAAAACGAGATAAAACATTAAAATTATCGTAATGTTGCCAAAAATAACAAATTAATTTTAATAATAATTATTTAAAAAAAAATATCAGTGAAATATTTTGATCATTCATGAAAAACTACCAGTTTTGATTTAAGAGACTTCTTTTCATTTCGGGGGAAAGTATCCATTGTTAACTGAGATGCATGTGTACATTAGACGCTATCCATTGAAAAAATATGCATGTATAGCATTAATACAAGATTTGTCAACAGTGACTACCGGCGCACTAGCAGTGTCAACACTATGCTTAGTACACTCGAATGGGAAACTTTACATCAAAGGAGGATGAGATCACAAGTGCTTATGTTCTATAAGATTGTCACATATGTTATTGACATTCCTGTTGTTGACTACCTTACCATCAGAAGTAGTCGTAACATTGACTCTTTAAGAGGTCACAACCAGAGATATTTTCAACCTAGTGCCAGAATATTAGCTTTCCAGTACTCCTTCTTCCCATATGCCATCAAGATGTGGAACAGTCTTCCTCCTTCACTCATTGCGGCCCCATCCGTTGAAGCTTTTCGGCATGGGCTCACCAGCATCCAGCTTCCATAGACGGTGATGCAGTTTTTACTCGCACATGGCACTGTATATATTTGTAAAGCACACTGGACACTTGCACATTTGTTTGCCACTCTTGCTGATATACAAAGTGCAGAAATACTCTTACTGAGGGATGCACTCTACCATATGAAGATGAAGATGAATAATTTGTCATAAAACTTTGTCATTAAAGCATTATTTAAAATATCTTATTTTACATATAGTGTTCGTACTTACCAATCAAAATACCAGATAACGTCATGGTTACCAAAGTGTGTCTGAAATAACTTTGATTTACCAGATAAAAGATCAAACAAAGCTCCTGGGATAATTTAATACGTACATGTATTACAAGAGAAACAACTCATCAAATAATTTGTTTACCCATCACAGGTATAGAAACAAGATCTGTTAAAGACTTGAAACAAGAGCCGCTGTTTTCACACAAATTTTTGGCGCCGGCGATAAAAATTAAAGTTGTTAAAGAATTAGCAATTTTCTCCAAAATATCTCAAAATCATGGACAACTTCTGGTAGGTTATATTACTATAAACATGTTTTACTGAATCATGTAAAAATATATACATGTATATAAAAAGTAAGAAGAATCTAGGCCAGTCCCTTTAACTTCATATAGAAATATTTTACAATTTACAACTTTAACAACCACTACGTTGAAAATACATATGTAATAACAATAATAAACTTGTAATTGGATATTGGATGAAAAATAAATGCAAAACACGCTTTTAGTTCATTTATATGATAACTAGAAATAAATGTATGATAAATAAGTACAGCACCGTGAACTTATTTGAAATAGCCGCTACCAAACTTACAATATGCAAGATGGCTTTATGTGGAGCATTGTGAAATCACAAACTAATTGTATACCATTGCTAGTGTGTAGCCATTCAGCCGATAAGAGCGTAGTCTAATTTTTCAAAATGTAATTTTCAGTATCAGGGAAGATTACCACTTAAAAGGTTTAATTTAAACCGTTTTTATAGAGCAAATTTGTATTTCAGAGCCGCCTTTACATTATTGTGTACAATAATTGTATTTATCGTACTCAGACTCATTTTAATATAATCTCTAAAACGGATAAAAAACGGAACGTAGCACAGCAGTAAACCTTTACATGTTGCATGAAGTAATAATTTAATACAATTGTTTTAATAAAAAGTTTCAAAAAAAGGTTGAAGCATTCGAACCATGCTTTGCTCCTTTAATGTTGTACAGATCATTTGGTTTTATTACAAATGTACTGACATGTATGATAGATTACTATGCCATTTATGCAGGTTTTTGTATTAAAGTAGGCGTCATAGTAGGATGATGGCTATCGGTAATAGTTGAGTTTCGTAATTACATTTGTTAAACAAGGGGTTTATAAATTATTGTAATTTACTAATAAAACAATAATGTTACAAGAACAAGACAATTTAAGATAATATTTGTGTATTAAAGTGTTCACTTTATATAATGTATTCAATTAGCAATGGTAAAAATGACTTGAAGACAGTAACATCTTCCAACAAAATCACCCCAGTATCGACGCGACGTAGACATTTTACACTTAACGGCATTTGCAATATTCTGTGATTTTAAGGATCATAATCACGTCGCCCGTCCACTTTGTACTCAGTAATATCAAGGGAAACAGTAAAGGTGAACTGTCTAGTTACATTTAAACACTTATCCATCTCAGCTTATGTCACCTCACGTACTATGGTTTTCAAAGGCTTAATTAAGGGGCCATCCTAATAACGGTAGCCTTCAACTGATCCAGAACCAGCACATACAGTGAAAGTACATGGTTATACTAGGAGTGAAATGACTTAAATCTGCTGCAACAATCAACTTGGTGTGTTTGCGTGGGTCGGCGCGTCATTTGTTTGCCCCAAAACATTGAGCATCCGACAACAACAAAAGTACTTTGCCCTGTTATAAGGAACATTATAACAAATGCTGTGTTCAAGGTATTAAAACAGTTGATAAAAGTAAAAATGAATTGAAAATAGCAGCATTATAAAAGATACTCCGATTTCGATATGCTCTATTCTCTTCATATCACTTACACTTTTACACTTACTCAAAATAAAAAATTCGTTTGAAGAACTAATCATGATTTTTTTTTTCACCCTGTATTATCGTATTCCATCAAAAATTTGTATATCTATCGCCCTATACAATAATTTGTAAGTAACAGGAGACACAAGGGGTTGTGGTTTGTAACAAAATCCTTGGATAAATACCTCACATATAAGAACACATGGGGAAATCAGCTCTTTTTGAAACCAAAACACTCTAAAAAATGGTCAAAATTTACAAAATTTTCAAAAACAGAGTGGGTAAAAATGTCATTTAAGCCTAAATCAAAGATATGAGTTTTGGTTTAAACCCTAGAGCGGCATTTCCCCGTCCCCCCTGGGCTTTAAAGCACTAATCCACAGCTCTTGTCATAAATATTATTTTGTATGAAAAATTCGTTTTCAACGGGGCAACATTTCTTGGGACTCATGATACGCGGTGGAGCGGTTAAGTTCCAGATTCAAGCCCCGATTGGACCGCGTCTCCCTGTTTCATTGGGTACTAATTGGGTCTAATTGCTCTGTGATTATTAAGTCACGTTAAACTAAAGTGACCAAGGTATTTCCCACCCGTTGGTTTCAAGGGGGAGGGGGGGGTGTTCCTAGGAACCCCGTTAAAAAACACTCTTCCAATATGAATATTACGTTGAAAGTCTTGTCAGTAATAAAGCATGTAAAAATGACTAACATACAGAAAAAAAATACAATTGATGAACCGTTTCAAAATGGCGGCCGAAAAAAACAATGTTTATGCCGCGTCAAAAATGTTCCCGCCAAAATATCAAAAACCCTCTTCCCGAAAGAAATGTTCGCATCAAATTTTCACATTGCATATAAAATAACATTGCCAAAATAAAATTAGAAATAACAATTATTCGGTTTCTACTTTATGGGCAAAACAAATTTGAACAGCGCCCTCGAAAATCGCTTAATGCTAATTAGCACAAACACGACTGGGTCGATTTGAATTCCTTTGCTACTGAGGAACCGGCTGCATTAAGTTTGACAATTGAATACGCTAGAATAAGAACATCCCAACTTCATAGCTGCCTTCTGTTAATCATAATTATAAAATATAAATGCATACAAATTTCTGAAAATGCTTTCTCATCACTAAAATAGCATTTCCATGTCAATATCCTAATCATAGTGTCATATTTGACCTTGTAGTTGACTTTTTTAGACATTGTTAGATAATTGTTACAGTACATAATTGTTATATTAAACAGTCATAATAAGAACATCCCAACTCCATGAGCTCCTCTCTGCAA
>JXSR01S000234.1:104527-116112 GCA_000969725.1 Ophiothrix spiculata
GATTTTAGTTAACAATTTCAACGCTACCTTGATAGCACAGCGGCAGATGTCTCGCTTCGTAATGCATGACTAACCCCGGCCATAATCCATGGTTCGAGTCCCCGCAAAGGCAGTTGAAACTATTTATCTTTTCATGATTGAAAAATAGTTAGGATTCACATTTTCCTGAGCATATGGATTCCTCGTACCCTTAAAGAAACGTGACACATTTCATTTTATTTATCTTGTCTGCTTTGCATTTGAGATAAAATGATATGAAAAGATTGAAAGGGCACTATTGAAATCTTTTTCATACAAACAGTCTGCAGAATTACAAAAATTGAAAAGGAAAAACGTGTTCAATACAATTAATCTCAATACTCAATGCGCATACAATCCATCCTTGTATATGCATATTTTTATAGCAAACTTGCAAATTCGTCAAAATTGCATGTTTTATCGTCATTGTGAGTGAAAATCTTTGCTCTCTGCTATCAAAAAAGTTCAATTTCATCAAAGCCTTATTTGGAAATATCGTTTTATAGAATTGACTGTAGTTTTTCATGAAATTACTACTAAATTTCACGAAAACAGTGTTTGAGATGGTTTTGATTTGTATTGAACGCGATAACGCTTTGATTATGCTTAGAGCAATGAATACTTACCGCTATGTCAAAGTGATTATGTGCAAGAGAGAATCTTATCACTCATAGATTTCCATAGACTTGTTCCATTCAGACGCAGTAAGAAAATGTTAAAAGTAGAATGATTTGCTTGTCAAAAAACACATGTGCTGTATACTGTATGAATAGCAGCAAGGGTTTTTGACAAGACATTGAAACACTAAGTGCTGCAAGTTGACGGTTTATTTGCTTAAAAAGCCCTAACGATTTCACTTTAAAGTACAAATCACTAACATATGTTACTCTAAATATATGCTTATAAGACAATTTAAAATATATCTTTATGGTAAATCGCTGTTTTTCAGTTTGCACCATTATAAGCGCTACGTTTTGCATTATTGATACCGCAACTAAGGAATGTGATACTTGATTTATCCTTCCAACATTCATGTTTCCTGGAAATTCTTTGATGGTGTAAACTTTGTAAAACTTAAACTGTTCCGCACTCATGAAAGCTTAGTGTATAACTAAAAGGGTTTTGGTCAGACTTCGCAAGTTCCCCGGCAAATGGGCCTTGACAAACTAAGGATACATCAAATGACACGTCAAAGCAATTTTTATTAGTTTTTATTTTTCTGTCTGGAGTTTTTTGGCATTGAAAGTCTGTGTGTATTGAAATATATTTTTCAAATTGCCCTTAATTATTTCAATTCCAGAAGTAGTTCGAAATGACTGACAAATGTACCTGGACAGATGCTACGACAGACAGATTAACAATTTTATGATTCATGTAGTATAGAAAATATTGGAATTCAAATAAAGTTTCTTATTTATTTTTCTTAAAGATGACTTAATATTTTTGTATTGCAGGAAAGTGCATATTGGATCCTTTGAACACTTCTTTAGACAATAAAGAGAGTAACACTCGTCTTATACAGTTAGTTCTTGACTTTTTCAAAAAGTTACTTCTTTTTATTTTTTTAATTAATTTCCAAAATCCATTTAATCGCAGTAGAAGCAATTTGTATTTTCAGTCTTAAGAAAGTCTATTATAAAGCTTAACATTCTATCAAGTATCAACTAAATGTGAATATAGCGCCGGGAGTATAAGGTAATCTTAGTCCCCTGGTAAGCCATTACTTTACGGTGCAAACCGGTCAATGAGAACGCCGGACTAACATTCCTACTACATCAGGATTTGGGTCAAATCCAGAACACCCATAACTTTTGGTGCAAAAAGCAAGTACCGCTGCACAAACACGAAAAAAATTCTACCTATGTTACAAATGTTTGGTCAACGCCAACAGAGCAACGGTGATTAAAATATATATTTCTTTTTTCTCTTAACTTATTAACGGGCGGGTAACCTTAATCCCAAAGTCCACTCAATTATTGCCAACCACTCCAAGTGTATTATTTGAGCATTCTAAATGTTATTAGTATACTAGTCTAGCAAGCACATACTTCAACCAAACTTTGAGTTAAATAATCATTGACATTGATTGACAATATTAAAGTCCCTCTCTCAAGTTAAATAAGCGATACATATATGATTAATAATAACAACTGGTAGTCATTGTTGTCTTATTATATATAAACTGTACCGTTCGTAATAAAATCCAGCATCGTCCTTAAGAACCCTGTCAACCCTTCGTTTTCTGAAATATTTTATGCTCTGTAACTCAGCAACGGATGATTAAATCCAAATAAAAGTATATATATTTCTAGAAGCGGATTTGCATACTAAACATGATGGTGAGGTCATTTTTGGACCAAAATGTGAAATTTTGGTCCTAAGGTCCAAAGAAGGTCCAAAAATCATGTTTTTGGCCCCAAAATTTTACGGGAATGCTAAATAAATTTTGCTTTGGTGAAATTTCGAACCATTTTACCTTTTAGAATCTAGAAAGCAAAATCTAGCAACGCTTTTTTCAAATTTTTGATTTTTTTCTAGTTCTTGAGATATTGTCAAAAATTGGTCCAAAAATGTCAAAAAAACCACTGCTGCCACAAATGTTGATTTTGACCTACTTTTGGCAATATTTCAAAAATGATGAAAACAATCAAAAACTTGAAAAAAGCGTTCCCAGATATTGCTTTCTAGATTCTAAAAAGTAAAACAGTTCAAAATTTTACCAAAGCAAAGTACAGTTAGCTTTCCTGTAAATTTTGGGGCCAAAAACGTGATTTTCGGACCTTCTTTGGACCTTAGGACCAGAATTTCACATTTTGGTACAAAAATGACCTGACCAGCGTGTTCAGTATGCAAATTCACTTCTAGTAATGTATACTTTTATTTGGATTTAATTATTCGTTGCTGAGTTACAGAGCAAAACCACTTTCTGAAAATAAAGGGTTGACAGGGCCCTTAAAAGAAACAAAATAATCATTTGCTGATACAACACAATTGCTCGATATCACATCATACTATAATCTCATATGGGGCAGGCTAACGGCCTTCTGGTTTTGGTTTGCACGTTACGTGGCAGTAGAATACCAAAGTGAAATGGTGCAGTTTTGGAACACTCATTATTGCTCATGGATGGTGGCTATTGCTATTATTTTTAGCCATACTTTCTAACCATCCTTCTGTTTCGAACCGTATTTAAATATAATAAGAAAATAATGAAATGTTGTGATGATGTCTCTTGATACTATATTTAACAGAATTGTCCTCCTCTTTTTTTAGCGGGAAACATGAGTATTATTACGTTCAAGTGTGTCCGTTCCCAGGGGGGCGGGGGGCTCGAATATGAAAGTGACGTACCTGCTCCTACCGGCTTTCGGAATGTAGGGCCAATAGGTGAGAAATACATTGAAAAATAGGGGGTCATTCGAGCAATTTATTGGCAAGACCAAAAAACAGGGTCATTCTGTGTCAGTTTTTGAATAAAATAAGGCTAATTTTGACATTTACGAAATCGCTGATCTTCGAAATATTCTTAAAATTTTCGAAAAATCGACAATTTTAGCGAAAAAAGGGGGTCATTCGGTGTAGGTTCTCGAAAAATCAGGGATGGAAAAAAGGTTGACTTTGAAAATAATAGGGGGTAATTGGATGACAGCCCAGTGAAAAGGGGGGTCATTGGGTGAGAGCGGAGCAAAAAAATGGGGGTCTATCGACAGGAGCATGACGCATGTCATATATGGGAGTGCCCCCCCCCCCCGGGGTCCGTTCATATGCATTTCTGGAAAACACTTGCATTAAAAAACAAACAATAAGCAACCATTGACACTTAAAGTACTTTGTCATTCAATGTTGCGCTATTAAACAAGCGTACTATTGGTATAATAATGAGCTAAAATTAGCAGCGTTGTGCTGTGATATTTAGCTAATGTCATATCACGTCTTTAGTATTTGGATTAAATATAGATGGATTTTATGTTTTATCCCTACTCAATACCACCACACCAATGTTGTCAAGTATAAAGTAAAGTACATACCAATGTCTAGCTAGTTGCATATCCAAAGAAAATCTAAGTATTTACTTTAATGTTGTCGGGAAACAGTAATACAAAGGAACTTGCTTAGTAGAGCACAAACACTCGTCCCTCGTCAAATCACGCAAAACGCCTTGAGTTGGAAAACCCGATATACTAAATCGCTTTGAAGTTCACACCGGAGACGTTGGAGACGACAGCATGAAATGAAATGTGCAATACGGTTGGGTATTAGTGGCAGAGAATACTAGCTCCCTATATGGATTTTGTATTAATCTTTTATAACAAGTAGTTGTAAAAAGATTACGGTCGTTAATTTCAAATTCTTATAAATATTTTAATACTTATAAGAATTTGAAATTAAACGACCAAAGTGTTTAAAAATACTTTGCTAACCTACTACTCTAAATACAACATTTTTCCGTCTTATGAAAATTCAGGGAACAAAAAATCACACAAACAAACAAAACTAAAAAACATGAATTTTGTCTTGTATTTGTTTCAAACATTATAAAAAGAAGGTTTACGGTTTCTACATTCTTACATCGTATTAATGTCCCTGATAAAAAAATATTCTACTACTCCAATTCATGCAATATGGAAAATAAAACAAAATATCCCAAAGTCAAGTACTACTCTTAGTATCCACAAGTTTCTTCCGATTTTACAAGAAAAAGTAAGAAACTATTTACAAAGGTCGTGTGTTTTTCATTAATAATTTCTAACATTATCACTATGATTATGAAAATGTATCAAACAGCTCATGCATCACTGCGTTTAGTATGTTTTCTGTCGTAAAATGACAAGAATATTAGAAACCATCTGTTTTTCTTTTATGATTCAAACATGTAGCACATACTTCTAACCTTCCAAATAACTAACGTATATGTTGATAAGTGTACAAAACGGAAATAATATTTTACATGTATACGTACTCGGCGGCTTAGAGACGGACTTTATAAAATTAGGTTACGCATTCACTTGAAAACACATGAGGATGGACTAAGTATTACTTGGTTTCAATTAGACTTTATTTAATTGATTCTACTATCTAATGCACGAGGCTTTAAAATTGCTATTTTTTCCTTGGTTTAATTTTTAAAAAGCACTGGTTATGACATGTTGTTTGATGTGAATAAAGAACAAACAGACAAACAGACAGAATTTGACACCGAGATTTTACAACACGAACTATAGTTCGCGGTGCGTTTGTACTGTAAGGGTACTGGTAGGGGTATAATTTAAAGCACACGATTGAATGGAGCTAAATGGAATCAGGTTAAAGCTAAGATTCAATTTTGCGCGTCTGTTTTCCATGCGGTTCCATTTCATCATCTTCTCTATTTAAAAAGTGTCCGTACGACCAAACGCATTCAAAACGGATGAAAATGGTGTGTGAGCATATAAGTAATAACCACAAAGATTTACAGTGTAAAACAAAAAATCCCAGCGCGCCAGAGGTTTATCATATACTTTTAAATCGCTTAAATAGATTCTAAAATTGTTTGAACGTATGCGAAATAAATATCTTTCACACAACACTTCACCTGTTGTTCATGACCATGATGAGGCGTGAGATCGCTATTATCTCAGCTACTGACCTATGTGATAGGGATGCGGGATCATTGTAAAGTGCAACATTTGTTTTTATTGTATTGCGTGTTTGGAGTGTTCTATTTCAGCTAATTTCACACGAATTTTCACAAGTGAGATGTTTTCAGAAGGAGCAAAGATACAATAAATTTCAGAACCGTTCAACATTATTAGACCTTGACACACTGCTGATCTAAAGACATGTATATCTCAACATAACAATCATCGCCAAGAAATATTCTATTTTTCTCACTTCGCATCACAGCAATGAATGCAATTGCCAGTAGGGACCATTAGGGAAATTACGTAGCATGTTGAAGGCAGCAACCAAAACTTTTCTTGCTTAAAGCAAAGAGGCATATTTTTATACATTACATAATAGAAAAGGGCAATTGTGCCTGTTAAAAAGTAATGGCGCCTTAAATTACCCAACAGGCAAGTTCATTGAGCTGCCTGTGTATATGTGCGCCAATATGAATTTAAGTTAAATGTAAAGAGAGTGATGTATGAAGTACATATAATACGAAAACATTGGAATCCCTATTCAAGAAAACAATGAAATGTTTATCATCAATATACGCTATATCAAAATTTGTCTGTGTAAATGTAAGCATATTTTAGCTAAAATTAACAACTGCCATGGATAATAAATGATAATAGGTGTAATGTGGGTAAATATCTTTATTCTTTTTATTCATTCCTATTCTTATTCTTATTTACTTAATAAACGGGAGGTCACGGGTTCAAATCCCGTTCAAGACTTGGTTTTTTTCATAAGTTTTGGCTCTCACGAGGAAAAGAATAAAGATTCCTCAGGGAGCCTGCTCATTAAGCCAGTCAGTCAGTCGGCCAGTTCGCTAATGGTGCGTTTACACTTTGACGACTTGTTTCGACGGAGGGTAACGTATTTGCAACTAAAAAGTTGTAATTGAAAGCGACTGATAGTAACGATAGTGTGCGTGGCTAGCAGCATATGTGAGCGTTAACTGACTTAAACTAACGATGATGGGCGTAAACTTCAAAACTGCAATACGCAGGCCTACGTTGCTTGTCGTTACCCCCGATTCGTCACAGTGTAAACGCACATTAAAGGTGATAAAGACAATGCCAATAAACCGTTTATATGGAACTAGTTAACTGATCATCCATAGTTTAGTGAAGATCAATACAGCTCGGCATTCATCCTTTAAATTTACACTCTCCATTTAATTGGAGCTCGATATCAACTCAACTCCATTCTGCCCCAAACATCGATACCACAAGATCAGCCCTTCGTTGAATCATTGAAAGATCGGAGAACTAAATTAGATTAGGCTGCTGTGATTTTTCTTGGGATTCTGAGATAGTGTTGAGTGACTACACGCCTACTTCTTCATCTGTGTTGCGTGAAAACCTTAGCGTTTGGTAATTTTACAACGTCGGGGAGATTCTCGAAGCACAAGATAGCGATGAAAAAAATCAGGCCACAATATTTTTTTTCTTTGGATAAATTCAAGTTGTGAGTAACTGTACTTCTAAAACGAAAAGGCGTAAGAAAGCAAATTGATTGAAACGAAACCCACCATTAGCGTAACAAGTGAAGGGTATTTCACAGAACAGTATCATTAGATCAACCTGCACCTTTCCATTTTCACCTTACGCTAAAGTCAATAATTTAATCCATTATTGAAGACAAAATGAAGGGAAAATAATTGATAATCATGGTAATATATATCAAAAAATACGAAAAATGTAGCAGCCCTTCCATGTATTATAAAAAACAACCTTGAAAGTTCAAAGAATGCTGCATAAGGCATTTTTCATGCTTTAATAACTCAAACATAAATATATAAAACTCAAAACTAAATTTTAACTGGATTAATTAACAAAAAACAATCTTCTTAAGGTTACTGAATATGATATTATTTTGATTTATTATCAATAAACAAAACCAAAAAAATTACAATCACTAATTTAATACCGTAATAGTAGTTATTATTAAGAACGAAAACTTTAAGTTTGTTTTCTTTGAAAGAACGTACATAGCATCTTCATATCAAGTATCTCGCTACCTTGTTAAATATTAATAGTTTACATTTTATGATGTTGGAGTTATACATGTATTACAAAGACGTGTAATTCAAACCAAGATTCTACTTAAAGAAAAGAGATAACTAGTACAAGTATGTTAAATGTCTGAAATATGTCACATTTTCACACGTGCGGTTGTAAGGTACACGTTACCCGTTTATGGTCGCATGACATATGAGTGGTATATTGAACTATTTTTCTAGAAACGTGACACTTCCTAGTTATTTAACTTGTCTGCTTTTAGGATTATCTTTAACTAAGATTTGTGACTACAGAGGCGCCCAACCTGTCTGAGCTTAAGTTATCCCTTTGAAAGTTATTGAGAGTTCAGTCAGATTCAAAACAATTATATTTTGTAATGATGCATTATAGGACATCAATCTAAGGAGCAGAACCTGTGAACAGGATTTTCATTTTTCAACTCAATCATACCACAATACGGTACAAAATGAAAATTCACCCCATGAGGGCAAAATAATATGGAAAAAATAAAAATAATGATACTTTCAGTTACCTACAATACCTATCAAACTACAGTATAATGAATTTCAAATCCAAATTTAATAGCGGTAATGGGAAAAAAGATATTGTCTTTTTAACACCAATAAGCACTAGATTGCAATGAAAATGTTATCATCACCTACTCTATGATTAAATTAGAATATTTAGTGTGCAGCACACCGTTACTGCCCTTCTGAGAAGAAAAGCATTTTGCTTCACATTTTTCCTCTACTAAGATAAGAGAGAATGGGAAAATTCGTGTGATTGTACTTCTAATGGACGAGACATGTGAAAGCAAATTGATCGAATCGTAAGCCGTCATGCATGACCATGTCAACTGAAGTGTATTTCAGAGTGCAACGCTATTAATGGGGATACGGTATACAGTCTTGACATTAAATATGGAATATATTTTTTCTGTTGTTTTCCATCATGAATAATCCGCCATATCTCAATATATTACAACTCCAGGAAAGTGTCTTTTGTCATGTTTGTAACTATACATGTATTAAAACTTAAAACCAAGACACTTTTATGTGGTACAGAGTCAGTTGGGGACTTGAAAGCAAAAAAAAAGTTCTCAAAATTATGTCAGAAGTCGTGAAATTAAGAAACTTACATTTGCAATTTTTCTTTAATATATTACCTGACATTTTACAAGGTTATCTTACATATTGTTGGTTACATAAACTATGACCAGTCACTGCAGCAGCTGCTTGCTATGTCATCCATAAGAAGAGTACGGCGCCTGGACTCTCCATGCGGACATTCCACTCGTGATTGGAGAGTTCAGACGGGTATCTCAGCCCGAGTTTTAAAAACAGCCTAAAGTAATACCTGTAAACTGGTGGTTTGATATAACTTTTTGTTCATCAATGTGTTACTTCAGCCTAGAAGTCCTCAATAGAGTTTATATCTGAAGATTTTACCAAACATGGCAAGTGTCAATCAATGTGATCTTTCATAAAACGATGGTGTATTAACTCTAGTCTTTTCAACGTATTTTTGTAACGTTTGTTATCAAGGGGTGTGTGTGTGGGGGGGGGATTACCACCCCCTATGAAATTGGAATTTAACCGCCAAAAGGTAAGTTATTCGGTACCATAGTATATTCTTTCTATTGATACCAAAATCATGAAAATCGGCCAAGGCGTTACGTAATTGTGACGTCATAAATACTTCCGATTCGGAAAATTATGATTTTTGCCAAAAAATGCCAAACAAATCAAAACAAATTACCCGGTTTCTTTGCTTATAACGAAGACATATGATGTTTCCAAGATGTTCTGCAAGTTTTAGGTTCATACCATGCAGCTATTTTTCAAAACGTCGACTTAAAATATTCCGATGTGGCCACCAATTGGCGATTGTCAAGTCTGTATAGCTCATGTATGAAAGTTTATACCTAATTCACTATACACCTGTCACATAATCGCCCACTCAAGTATGTTTGTGTCCTTTGCAAAATTGTTTGTTCCTGTTTGTTTTTAATATAGCCACCTTGCCAAAAACAAAGAAACTCAACATTACGCTAGAATTGCTTCTTTTTGATTATCTCGTCTCGATAAGAAAATCATTTAAGAGAGGCTTGGATGTTGATATAAAATACATTTTATTTAAGATAAAATTAATCAACAGCTTGCGAATTTTGATTGCCTATGCTCTGGCATGCCCAAAATCTCCAAATGTTTCCGATAGTATGGTAACCGTAAAGATGAGTTAAACAAATATTTTGAGGTTTACATCGACTTTTCACCACCACTTAATAGCAATAAATACTAAGGCAGATTTATAGCAATGTTCAAAACTGGTTATACACACCATGAGTATATATATAAATAGAGGGATATTGAAAAAATGTATAAATCTGTAACTTGTTTTGAGAGAATAAATTGAAGCAAATAAATATAATTAATTGTTTTCAATATTATATGACAACAGTGTATAAACGTGTATGCATGATGTCTTGTAACTTATGCGTTATTTATGTTTCTACGATGTCTGTGTCTTTAATCATGAAATGTAAGCATGTATCTATACTGGACTTTATGATACTTTTTTGATGGATACCACTCATTAAGACACATCTTGAACAAGACATAAATCTGGAAAATTGATACCTTTTAAGAGGAACAGAATGGCTAGATTCAAACAACTGCAGTGGTTTAAAGGTAAGAAAATTTTATTTTTTATGCGACATACTTTGTATTTATAAAACAACGTTTGACATATTTTGAAAACTTAGTGGAAATTGTAACATTACTGATCTTAACAATTGATGACGGCATAACTACGTAAAAATACTGGAAAAAACAAATATGAGCTAAATTAGGTGTTACCAGTATCTTAAAATTTTGTTAAAGATACTGGAACAAAAACACTCCCAGAGTTGTTCAATAATGGAATGTCCAAGAATTGATCAATACTGGTTTGTACAATTATTTGGGATATAAAAGATACGCAAGGGTGTAAGGTACACGTTATCCAATTATGTTTGCATGACATATGAGTGGTATTTTGATATACTGTTAAAGAAACGTGACATATTTCATTTCATTTATCTTGTCTACTTTGCATTTGAGATAAAATGGTATGAAAAGATTGCAATGGCAGTATTGAAATCTTTTTTATACAAACAGTCTGCAGAATTACAAAAAAATGAAAAGGAAAAACGTGTTCAATACAATTAATCTCAATACTCAATGCGAATAATATCAATTGTAGTACATGTATTAAATCGTCACAATTGCATGTTTTATCGTCATTGTGAGTGAAAATCTCTGCACTTTGCTACCAAAGAAGTTCAATTTCCTCAAAGCCTTATTTGGAAATATCGTTTTATAGAATTGACTGGATTTTTTTTCATGAAATTACTACTAAATTTCACGAAAGCATTGTTTGAGATGGTTTTGATTTGTATTGAACGCGATAACGCTTTGATTATGCTTAGAGCAATGAATACTTACCTCTCTGTCAAAGTGATTATGTGCAAGAGAGAATCTTCACTCATAGATTTCCATAGACTTGTTCCATTCAGACGCAGTAAGAAAATGTTAAAAGTAGAATGAGTTGCTTGTCAAAAAAAACATGTGCTGTATGCTGTACGAATAGCAGCAAGGGTTTTTGACAAGACATTGAAACACTAAGTGCTGCAAGTTGACGGTTTATTTGCTTAAAAAGCCCTAACGATTTCACTTTAAAGTACAAATCACTAACATATGTTACACTCTAAATATATGCTTATAAGACAATTTAAAATATATCTTTATGGTAACTCGCTTTCAGTTTGCACTATTAAAAGCGCTACGTTTTGCATTATTGATACCGCAACTAAGAAATGTGATACCTGATTTATCCTTCCAGCATTCATGTATTCTG
>JXSR01S000235.1:3683-13785 GCA_000969725.1 Ophiothrix spiculata
GGCCAATTCTTTGATAGAATTTAGATGACAAATAATGATTATGTTATTGACTTTTATACATACCTGTATGGTGCGCGGCGAAGCTGATTATTCATTTCAGCTGATATCCCGTTTCAGCTGTTTTTAATCAAAATTCGGATATGGGTATCAGAATTGTGATACGGAGTATCCGAATTCGGATACGTATCCGAATTGTGAGTTCAGCCGAACTGATTTCACAGCTGAATTATGTTCCGTTTTGGAGATATGTATGAAAATGTGTCATTTTATACAGTAACGTATAGGAGGCTCTGAAATACAAAATTGCCCATAAAATCAAAATGGTTTGACCGATTCATCTGAAATTTAAAACTTCAGACTTCTTTAGTGGTCATCTTTAAATGACATTGAGAAGTAAATTTTGAAAAATCGGACCAAGCTCCTTTAACATGTTGCATTATTTCATGTCTCTTTAAGTGCCACATCTCTCTTGCAGAAAGCTTAGAAACTGACACACATACCATAGACCATAGAGACTCAATGTATGACTCTCAACTTGTTTTTTTGTTTCATCATGTGATTTGGCTCAATATTGTGACAAACGTTTATCACTGCTGATTTATGATGAATGCAACTTACTTTGTATCATCTGTTCAGCACATCAGATCTGTTGGTTTCATGGTAAACACCAGTGTGTGCCCATGATTTTTTGAGTTTTGAGTGAAGGGGCATAACCATCAGTCCCCCCCCCCCCTGAATGACATAAGGCTAAAATGCAATAAGAGAACACCCTCATTTTTTTGACGTAGCTTTTAAAAAGTGACAAGCAAATAAAAAAAAGGTCTCACAAGCGCAAACCAAGTTTTCAACGATTTTTAAAACATTTTAAATATTTTTCTTGCCTTTTCTTTTGATTTTTCCTCTCCTCCCCTGTCTTTTCTATCTTTTTTATCGTCAAGATCCCTGGATAGCCCATTTCCTACCCCTTTGGTCATGCAAGTGGTAAACACTATATTTAGTAGTAAAACATGACACATATGAAGGTAATGATTTGATGCATCTTCATCCACTTTGCATGTCATCTAGTCAATCAGAACGCAAAAATATAACGTACGCAGAGTGGATTGAAAGTTCATGATGAAGTTTGCGTGACGGTCGTTTAGTGCATATGAATAATACATTGTTTTTGTTGGGTGATTTAGGTTAGCTAAGTTTTGATGTACATTTAAAAAAAACTGTATTTCTTTTCACATAAGATGCAATATTATTTTCTGTCATGTATGAATAATGTAGTGCCTACCTGATAGCTTAATTGAAATAACATTGGATTGGGTTGCGGTAGGTTTTGGGTTCAGATCTCGTCTATCACCTTGTTTAGGCTTTCACCAAGGAAATCCAACTTGGTACCGGTACCAAGTAAGCTAAAGGAAACTTATCTTTAACAGGGCTCCAAGATGTTTTTCAATTCAGTTTTTGAATGCAGGAGAAAGAACAAAGTATCTGGAGAAAAACCTGCAGAAGAGAGCATGGACTAAAGTACCGGGTGCAGGAATCGAACCCGGGACCTCATTGGGGCAAGACGAGGGAACTACAGCTGCGCCAACCCGCTCCCCCACTTCAATCAATGACTGATAGAACATTTGCATTTTTATATAGGCATTCCCCAGGAAATGAAAGTGGGTTAAGAAAGGGTTACAGTACATTTGCCCCATACTTTTGTAATATTTTCTGAATTCAAGAAATGTCATGAAAACAGAGATGTAAATTTCAGAAGTTCCAGAAAACTTACATAAAATGTCACATTTACTGTTTGACTGTTCGCTACATTTCTTTATTCATACAAAAATTTCCTGAAACTACGTATCTCTTGATAAAATTCCTGATATCAAGAAATTTCCTAAAAACTGGCACCTTTCTAAAAACTTACATCCCAGTCAACTGTGATCAGATGCAAACAACTGCAAT
Organism: Ophiothrix spiculata; assembly: GCA_000969725.1. Taxonomy (NCBI): domain Eukaryota; kingdom Metazoa; phylum Echinodermata; class Ophiuroidea; order Amphilepidida; family Ophiotrichidae; genus Ophiothrix; species Ophiothrix spiculata. The sequence continues at coordinate 5,628 of JXSR01S000235.1, forward strand.
TTGAACAATGGTTGACTCCATTAAGGGTTGCGCTTATAGGTTACAGTTAGATGTATTCTTTTCTTTTTGTATGACCATGGATAACAGCTGTTAATCAATATGACGATGTAGTGTTATTGCAAAATTGCATTCACACAATAATAGGCGTCATAATTGAAAAGTCTGCACCAGTAAGGATCATGGTCCAAGTTTGACAATATAACATATGCTCGACTACTGATCACAATAAGAACTATTAATAAATCAGTACAATGATACAGTGCATACAGAGATCGTCGTATTAACAATAACAGGCCCCACAACTGAAAAGGATGTCACAGTTGTCAAGTCAACATGACTTGGTGCATATTTATACTGGAATTGTTGCATTCACAATAACAGGCATCATAAAATGAAAAAGCCAAATGCACAGAATTGATATAACATATGCCCAACAATGGATTATGATAACAGGTGTTAAACCAATAAAAAGAAATTGTGTATAACACAATCATTGCATTCATAACTGAAAAGCCATCATCAGTTACAAATACACGTTTGATTCAATAATGTAACCTGTGCGTAACTTCTACATGTAGCAAAAACTGTACGCAAGATATCAATATTTAGCCTTGTCGGGTCAAAATGAAGTCCACTATTTTGATCTCACATACATGTGTAATCATTCTATATACAATGTGGCCATCTAACTCGTATCCATAAAGGAGTCTGAGCTGGTTAGTGAGGAGTCTTTTTGGATGCCATCAAACATCGCCGACATCTCGGGGGTAGAGCGGATCTGGGCTATGAACTCGTTAAGCAGTGGATTCTTGTCTGTTGGAGATAAAAACAGTAGATTTGTTTGAGTAATTTTGAATGATAGCATTTAAGATAGGCCATATTAAATTATTTTTGACAAATGCAAAAAATGATAATTCTACTAGTCACAATTTGTGGCTTATTTATGATCAGCCTGCACTTTGGGTCTTTTGCTTCCTGAGCTATAGTGCCAATTCAAGATCAAGTTGAGCAGCACAATCTATTTAGGTATTCAAACACGCCACAGAGTTGTTCATCGCGAATCAACAACGATGCATCCATGCGTCTGCGTATTTTTATCGCGCGAGGGTGGCTTTAGCCACCCGAGCGTGATAAAAATACGCAGACGCATCGGATGCAGAGAAGAACTCTGTGGCGTGTTTGAATACCTTTCAACAACGAAAATCTTCCTGAAAACGTATGAATTAAATTTTAAATGTTTTCAATTTAACAGATAGGCAGGCCAACTTATCTTCATAAAACCATTTAGCATATCTGAAGCAAAGTGCTAATTTGTGAATGTTTGCTGCTTTGACTTTATCATTTTTCCCAAGCACCGTGCTTTTGCACGTACTATAAGTGCCCGACGCGCAATAAACAGTGTGACGACTTTTGTGTACTGTGTAAACGCACTTCAGTAAACGCCGTGACGAGCGTGACGCGCTAATTTGAATATTAACTGTGGATTCATCACGAATCAACAACGGTACGCGCCTGTATAAAGAGATACAGTGAGTTGTTGAAACTTTGATCAACACTAAATAGGTGGGAATTATGAGGCTTTTCTTCATCCACAAGTAAACATTATCCCACTGACACGCGCAAAGTAAATACTGATGTGCCATTCACACGTATAACATGCGCTATGTTTCCTGTAGTTGGGCTGTGCTCAGCTACGAACACGCTTAGCTGTATCAATACATAATGTGAAGAAGCCTGCTTATTTGGTGTTGATCAAAGTATAACTAGGGTTATCAATTTCTGGACCTCTGTGGTTAGCATGATATGTGATTAAATGCCCAGATTTTAAACACATGTTTGAATTTGTCTTTACTCACCACTGTCTGGTATTGAGAGAAGTGAGTTAACTGCTCTCATCGCTGATCTCTTCAACTCGTCTTGTTTCTCATATTCTTGCTTCACTGAGTTTGCTTTTACTTTGGTTGTACATGTTGTACGCAGAGGTTCAATCAGCCTGTCAAGACCTATGAAATGGAAAGAATGGGAGTGTGCATGTTAAGTCTTCGCAACGAAACATTCAAACTTGTTACATTCATGGTAGGAAACCCTGGGATAGCAAAAAAAGCCCAAAAAAAGTTTTTGCCAAAAAAAAAAAGGGAAAAACCAAAAAACAAACCAATGAAAAATTTACTCTTTCATACATATGCTGTTTTATTAAATGTATCATAAGAAGTCAAAACCATGTTCACAGCCAAATTTCCTCTTGAAATGGTTCTGCCTATATTGCTTAGAAAACATGCAAAAATTGAAAATAGTTTCATTTCAAAATGGTAGTCAAAAAAACCTATTTAAGGAAAAGTTCCGCAGCAAATATGTGAAAATAACGATTTTTTTTTTCAATTAAATTTGGCTCAGACAAGCAGAACATAAGCACAGATGCATTACTGCACAAAATATTAGGTCCAAATGGATCTCATCCCTTTTTACATAAATTTAATACATAAAGCACAAATGACTGCAAGAATGACCGAAGTCGACTGTGTAAAATGACCACCTGCAAAGCATTGCAAGCACAAATACTAAAGAAAAATCATGTTTCATATGGCAATTGGATTCATTAACCTACCCTGCGAGCCACATTGGCATAACTTAAACATCGGACATACTGTGAAGTTTTTTCCTGTTTTTTCTTAAAAACTATTCCAGTGGACTTGGTGTCACTTTTACATTCCGATATTCATTTGGACTGGAATGTCTCTTTCTGAAAATTTCAGGTGAGACAAAAAAGTGACCTTCCTTGAAAGTTGACACCTAGGCTCTGTCAAACATCACGAAACGTACTAATAACGTTACCGTACACTGGTTTGGTATATATATATATGTATTTCAATGACCGAAACATGTGTATGTTATTGGTACGATTTGGCTCTATGCAGTGATGTGTGATGGAGCCCTCAACCCATTTCAGTGTTGGATATGGGAGAGCTTGAAATTTCGGAGAGAAATTTCAATACTGCTGCACATCAATAAAGTTTAGTTGTTAAAATCAGCCATTTCTTCAATTTCCAGGTAAAAAATCTGACTCCAAGAAACCTGTAATGGGGAAGTTCTGATTTTCTGTCACATAAAAATAAGAGCAGATATAGTTTATCTCAGAGTTGTTTTTCTTCGTTCGCGGGGTTTTTCTTTCCGACGCTTGTTGTTAATGCCTTTTGCGTACTGATGCACTTATTTACGCACGTATTTGCAAAGTGTGATTTGTTGATTTCGATTTTTTACGCTGTGACGCTGTTGGTGCGCGCGTTAAGAGTGGCGTACATGACCCGATTTGAGGGGAAAAACAACTTTGAGAGATGGTATATCTATTTGAAACCCTCCATACATTCATCAATCAAGTTGAACTAAATAACATATTTAAAACATATTGAAACTGCATAGCTTATCCTTTTCTAACTTATTGAGCATCCCTCATACATGGGTGGTGCAGGAGGGGGGGGGGCTACTTAGTACAAAAGGGGTTATGGGGACTTGATGCAAATTTGTGTAGCAAAGTAAGGCTTTCTGGTATTCCAATTGGTCCTTTTTCTTCGCAAAATGTGGTATTTTGGTGGGTTTTCTTTTCAAAAGTTTCGGAAATTTGCGCCAAATGCCGCAAATTTTGACATTTCTTCTCGAAATGTTAGAAAATTTTGCCAAAATAGAGCAAATTTGGACAGAGAAAATTAGATTTTTGATTAAATTTGGCTCAAATTTTAGATTTGGTATTTGGATGGGTCAATTTTTCTTAAAAATTGGTACAGTGGAACCTTGTTAACTCGAACTCGGCTTATACAAAATCTTGCTTACCTCGAAGTAATCACAAAGTTCCGGCGAAACGCCTATCTTTTTTTTTTTTTTTATACCCAACAGTGATAAACACTCTACAAGGGGTATCCCTACAATGACCAGAACGGGGTTGGGAACAATCAGGGGTAGAATACCCTACTCTTTACGATACTGACTGCGATTACATGTACAGGTATGACTCTTCTGTACATGGGACCGACGGCTTTACGTCCCCTCCAAAGGACGACAATCTCTCATGAAATATTCACCCAACTCTAAATACTTCATGTAAGGGGCGGAGAAGATCGAATATCTGACCCAATGCTCCCACCAAGTCAGACAAACATCTTAGCAAAGATTCCGAGATTCCATTCCGGCAAGGCAACCCTCACCGGGAATCGAACCCGGGCCCAATGCGTGCAAGGCGAGATTGCTAACCACTACACTACGCCGCCCCCCTTTTATGCACAAAAAACGTCTTTTAACACGAATGAGATAACCCGAAAACTCGGATAATACGAAGTAAATCTCATCCCCCGTCTTTTATAATTCCATTGATTTACATTATGGATAATACTCAAACTTTGAGTATTTCATCACTTTCACTCATGGCTAAGGCCAAGGTTCCGACATTTCTTTACAAACAAGTACACGTGTGCTTCTAGGAAAATTCCCAGGGTCTGAAAATTCCATACTGCCTACGCATGCGCTGCTGGCAGCTGATACATTAGTCTTATACACAGTCGTAACAGACAGTGTAGTGTGCACATTCTTTGAAGCATAAACAATGGCCAGTACACAAGACTAAGATGTGTCGACATAAACAATTTGACAAGTATTTCAGTGCACTAAAAATTTCACAGGTGTGTATTTTCGTAGTGTTTATAAATTCGCGATCTGTATAAATTTATGTCCTTTAATAAAATTAAATGATAAGATTTGGCACATGGGATTGATGTCAGAGCCGTAACATTACTTTTAAGAGAGGCTATTAAAGTCTAAGATGGCCGGCGCATTGTCAGCATGATGGCTTTATTGAGGTACATGTAATGCTTTGTTTAACTTTTTACGTCAATGTTTCGGCGTCTAGGAGAAGTAAATCAGAATAAAGAATGAAATAAACATAATGTAAACCTGACGAAATGTGCAATTTTAGCCTGTTTATGTATATACTATGATTTGACTATCCTTTAAGCTTACTGAAAAGTGATTTCCGGTATTAGAAAATCTGCTTGAGAATCGCGATTTTTAACACAAAATTCTGATAACTCAAAGTATTTCTGCCGGTCCAGGGGACTTCGTGTTAACGAGGTTCCACTGTATTTGGATGGGTGGCTTTCCAATTTTCCCAGAGGCACATCCCTACCCGAACCAATTTGAGTCCCCCCCCCCCCCCCCCGGGTGCAGGATGTGTAGTGTTGTGTACTCCCTCAAACCAAATTGTCAAACATGGGTGGAACAGGATGTGTACCACCCTGGTACAAGGGTGAAGCAGGATGTTTACTGCCGTCAAAGATGGGCGGTACTGCCAGGCAATACTTGGTTATGACAATTGGTTTTGTCGTTTGAGGTCAGCAGTCATCCGGTCTATAGATATTTCTATTAACATTTTGATTAGATTCATTTTAAATCAAGAGAGTGCATTGGTATTCACCTAAAGGGTTACCTTTAGAGTATAATAATGGTAAGAAACTTGGTACAAAATTGCACTAACCCACCTACAAATCAATAATTTACAACATAAGATATAATAAGCTACGCCTAAGCCAAAGCCAAGCCAACAGACTAGCAATATAGAGTGTGAAGGACAGACCGGTGCAGCTACCCCCCACATCACACCACCCCACCCCCATCTAGCTCCACCACTGGCATAAAGCACTACTCTCTTATATCAACTTACGTTGTAAGATTGCATGTGGACAAAGTGTTGATAGTCTGACAAGCATAAGGTAGGTCAGCATCTGAGAAGGACAAAAATACGAATATGAATTAGTGCTATTATCGATTGTAGAAAGTGTCGATTGTCGTAAGTTTCGCAGATTAACAACATATCGTTACTCCCAATTATAGTATCGACACACAAACGATATGAGGAATACAATCTTAGAAAAAAAATGTCTAAATGACCCTGCTTGGGAAACTGTTATAGCCCCATCTATAAAGTTGAAAATGCAGAGTCTGTCTCCTCTACAATACTACTTGCAAATTATGCATGTACCATGTTTGGCATGTAGTTAGTGTATCTGCATGTCAAGCGATGATCGTGTAATCATCTAGCTTTTTTAATGGCGCTGTGCACATTATGTAATTCTATTGTACATACAGCATACCTTTTTTATCTTACTATATGCTATTGGCATTACGTACAATGTACACTTTTTTTTAAAGATTTTGGATGAGAATGAATCTATCTATCTAGATACAATAAACATGTCTAATCAACGATCACAACACATTCAAATTTTGGCTAAACCACTATGGTCAACATCTGGAGATGGACTAATAACTCAAACTAGAGGTCAGTGACCATTTTTACACTTGACCTTAAACTTAAAAATCAAGTTATCACAAACTTCAAAGAGTCTATGACTTGATTCTGAGGTCAAGTGTCCAAAAGGTCACCGACCTCTGAGTTACCATTCCATCAAAGGCAAGAGTGGTTATGCTGAAACTTTGAGGTATGTGAAAAATGGTGCAATGATCACCGGATTAGACATATTTATAAAATGTTGGACAGTGTGTCAGAGTGAATGAGGTTCCTTCCCTACCTTGACATCGTAGTGATCTTTGAGGCCATCTTCTAAGTGGTTGAGGAATTCGAATATATCCAGTCTATCCAGACATGAATCCAATAGGGTATACATACACTCAAATGCAGCCTGCAAGAAAACAAAGAGATGCACACACATTGTAGCTTGGAAATACAGCTTCAAAAAGAGATACAGACACATTGTAGCTTGAAAATGCAGGTTCAAAAAGTTAGTCAAAACTTCTGCAAAGCAACATGGCAATTTATAATAATAATAATACCGGCGCTTATAATGCGCAATTCCAACAAACATGATCATTGCGCATAACAAAGAAATATATATAAAAATACAGAAAAATATAAACAAAAATACACAGAAACAAAAGTGCATTAGAACAGATAGGTCTTCAAGCCCTTTTTGAAACTTGATACTGAAGAAGCAGATCTTATTGTAGATGGAATCTGATTCCAGAGAGTTGGTCCATAGATACCAAACGACTTGTCTCCAGCACGTTTGTTACTTTTTGCAATGACAAGTCGCGTGGTATCCATAGCCGAACGAAGACCTTCCCTTGGTGGAACATAGATGGCAATGCAATCCTTTAAGTAGATCGGTGATAGATCATTGAGAGATTTGTATATGTGCAAAAGTATTTAAAACTGAATACGCTTGTCAATGGGCAGCCAGTGTAGGGACGCAAGCAGAGGAGATGTTGGATGACGGCGAGGGAGCTGAAAAATAATACGAGCGGCGCGGTTCTGGAGACGTTGTAAGCGAGCAATATCTTTATTCCTACAACTAGAAAGGAGTGCATTGCCATAGTCAAGCTTCGACAGCACAAGTGCCCGCATAGCATTAGATGCAGTATCACAATCAACAAACCGTTTCTCAGTGCTATACACACAATATCACTGCAGCTCAGCAACTATAAATGCCATTGCTGTTGCTACACACAATAAAAAGACACCGTAACATATAGGCCTAGATAGATCTAGTTAGACAGGGAAATAAATTACAACACAACACAAATATTTATAAATCCACCCTGTTTTTGGTCAAATAGCGGGGACACGTAAAAGTTAATTTGGACTTATTCCCTGGGAGAGTGTTTGTACTCAAGAACAGCTACAAGGGTATGCGTTTATGATTTTTGCCCGTGTGTTTTATACATCCATGCAAGGAACAAGTAAAAACTCCTGCACGGGTACTTCGGTATGACTCATGACAAAATACTGAATTTGTTGACTTTCAAAGTTAAATTTGTGACTCTTTGAGGTGTAGTAAAACAAATTAAAATGGTTTATTGCAAAAAAGGTACTGCAAAATATTGTCCTTCCGTATTTGATGATCAAGGCTACGCCTCGTAAGGCAGTCTTGATCATCCAACACATAGGGAACAGTATTTCGCAATACTTTCCTTCAAGCCATATTGTATTTGTATAATATCAATTATCATAAGGCAGTCTCGATCATCCAATTGATTGGGAACAGTATTTCGCAATACTTTCCATAACACGAACATACTCAAACTTTGAGTATTTCATCACTTTCACTCATGGCTAAGGCCAAGGTTCCGACATTTCTTTACAAACAAGTACACGTGT
>JXSR01S000235.1:44528-54880 GCA_000969725.1 Ophiothrix spiculata
GAAATACGATGTGACCACTTGGAAATTAACAATTAAGTGGTCAAAGGGGGGGGGGTCCGTATGGACCCAACATTTGTTTTTTTCGCGTTAGCGCAAAAACGCGAAGTAATTTTTCATCGCCCTTCTATGTATTTGTCTAACTTTACCATACCCTTTACCTGGTGGCAAAAAATTTAAATCGACCCACCCCTTCCCATGCTAATTAGCATAAATGAGCATTTTCGAGGGCGCTCTTCAAATTTGTTTTGCCCATAAAATCGTAACCAAACAACTTTTTTCAAATTTTATTTCAGGAATGTATTTTTACTTACATACTGCAAATATGAGCAACATTTTATTGAAAAAATCCATTGGGAAGTGAGTTTTCAAATTTTTGGCGGGAAAATTTTGATGCGACACAGCAAAATTTGTTTTGGCTGCCATTTTGAAATGCTTTGTCCGATTTTCAAAGTTTTTTCTTTGTTTTAGTTCTTTTGAAGTACTCTACTTGTGATCAGAGTTTCAGCGTAAAATTCCTTTGCAAAAGCGCTTTTTCGGTTATGGGTCCATATGGACCCCCCTTGACCACTAACGGGCATGTGGAGGACCTTGACCACTTAAGGCTACAGTCCCTAAATGGGTGCCATTTTTGCCAATGGCATCTTCACTGCATTTTTTTACCTACTTACACATATCAGAATAATACAATTTTTGGTGTACATATGTAAAAGAGTCTCTAGTTTATATATGAGACTTTAAGTAGTGATTTCACGTCCATTATCAAGGTCAAAATTACGTCAATAAACTACTTGGAAAAATTTACACCTTTTTCGCCGAAACCTTAAAATTTTATTAAGTTCGAACGATTCACCTGATTTCAAATTTTGACAGATTGTAGACTTGATACTTTTTATTGAATTACAAATAATATTTTATAAATGTGTTGTGTTGATTTTGAATGATAATGTAACAAACCCGCGTTGTTTTGCCCGAAAACCCGGGCGTGAATTATGACCGAGTTCGCCCTGTTTGAGCTGTGAATAGCCTGATTTTAGTATCTACATTTTGTCTGATATACGCATTCGCATAATTTACTTACAAATTGAGCATTCCAATGAGGCAAAAATTGCAATTTTTATGTAAACAAAAGAAAAATACGGCATTCTAATGTTTATGTTTTAGATTTTAGTTCACCATCTCAACGCTGCCTTGATAGCTCAGCAGTAGATCTCTCGCTTCGTAATGCATGACTAACCCTTGCCATAATCCATGGTTCGTGTCCCCGCAAAGGCAGTGGAAACTATTTATCTTTTCATGATTAAAAAATAGTTAGGATTCACATTTTCCTGAGCATGTGGATTCCTCGTACCCTTAAGGCTAGGGTACTCTAACTTTCAAACTAATTGCATAAACTATATAATAGTATACATTTTTAGATCTGGATTTTTATCTTGAACATGATGATGATATTAGTTTTTGACCAAAAATGTCAATTTTGGCAAAAAAATGCCAAAACCCATATTTTTTGCCCCAAAATTTCTGGAAAGCCTAAGTAAAATTTGCACTCGTGAAATTTTGAACTTTTTTCTCAAATTTTTGATTTTTATCTTATTTTTTTTTAAATTGTCAAAAATAGGCCAAAAATTGCCATTTTGGTGGCAGCAGCGGGATTTTTTGCATTTTTTGACCTATTGTTGGCAATTTTTCAAAAAATAAGATAAAATCAAAAATTTGAGAAAACCGTTCCTAAACATTTGTTTCTATATTCCAAAAAGCAAAAAAGTTCAAAATTTCAACAATGCAAATTTTAGTTAGGCTTTCCAGAAATGTTGGGGCAAAAAATATGGTTTTGGGCATTTTTTGCCAAAATTTACATTTTTGGTCAAAAACTTATATCATCATCATTAGGCTGATTTTGAAAAAATCGAAATTTTGATTTTCTATCGGGCTACCCTCTCATTTGGTGCATTATGGGTTAAAAACACCACATGTAAAATTTTGTCACTTTTCATTGATATTTAGGGGGTGCTACCGACCTCTGAACTTTTGCATGTAAAGTCTATGGGCTTTTAGGGCTGTTATAAATCTTGGCGATTTTCTCCTGACTGTAGGAGAAAATGTGAAAAATTATGTCCTAATGTTTTAGTTAAAATGTTTATCTTCCTTGAAACATGCATATGTATTGATTTCAAGTTCAATGTTATTCACAAAATTGAAAAAACAAAAAACTCTGGTGTGGGAGTAAACCCTATTAATAACACAGCCTTTATTTTTAGACCTAAACTAATTTAGACTCTGGCAAAACACACAGTTTCAAATAGCATGATGAATTAGTAATAGAAAATACAGTCATTGCAGAAGTCTAACTTGTCTGAAACATAAATTATAGAAAATAATCATCTCATTACCCCAACCATTACAACAAATTTCAATAAATGTTACATAACTGGAACCACAAGCATTTTATATTTGATTAATGACCCACATGCTTAACACCACTTAACAGGATTTGCACTTTCATCCTTCATTGAATAATTGTCAACAGTTTCAAGTCTTTTGACCCCTAGGTTCAATACAATGTAATGCTCTTGATTTTAGTACTGTGATATGATTACCAGGGTGCAACTTGCATTGGACAAGCTATGGCAGAAAATGAACTTTGAACTGGTTGATGATGTTAACAAACCAACCTTGATTCAGAGTCATTACTTCATTAATTCAATTCCAAATTTTGATGGCCTCTTAAAAAGTAAGTTATGTTTCTTGGGCTGCTTTTCAAGTGTTTGACTTTTTACTTTTTATGTTGTTTTCTCAGGACAAAAAAATATTAAAAGTGATTGTGAGTTATGCTCAAGGTGTGTTAGATAAAAAAGCATCACATCAACAAAGGATAAAAGATTTTAAACAATTAATACACTATTGAATTGTTTCTAATAACAAACAGAATAATTTTATCAAGAGGCCATGGCTGTTGAATCTTTTGCTGCCACCCAAATGATAGAATTTTCAACAAATTGCATTTTTATATCTATTTGATGACTGTTTCTGACATTTTCCTAGCAAATTGCTTCGATTAGACCCTTATACACAACACATATTAATTTTAGTTCAATCATTTTCACAAATGATGAATTTTGAAGGCATTTTAAAACATGTCTTAAAATCCCATTGACTTAACACACAAAAGTTCAAAGGTCGGTAGCACCCCCTAAATAATCATGAAAAGTTGTAAAATTTTGTATGTGGTGTTTTTTACCCCCAATGCACCAAATGAGAGGGTAGCCCGATAAAAAATCAAAACTTTGATTTTTTCAAAATCAGCCTAATCATCATGTTCAGGATAAAAATCCGCTTCTAAAAATGTATACTTTTATATAGTTTATGCAATTAGTTTGAAAGTTAGAGTACAAAAACGGTTTATGCCATTTGAAGGTCTACCCCAGCCTTAAGTGTTAAATCATTTTGCACTCGTGATTTTTTAAAACGTGCGGCAGTATATACAAAGATCATTTTTGCAGTACATTTATTTTTGCCTTAGACGAGTTCTGCATGAAAAGCTTAAAAAAATGTAGCCCGAACAATACCACTTATACAGTACATATTTAATTGTTTTATTTGCTTTTAAAATATCATCAAATGCCTAAGTAAACATTGCATTACGTGGATATCAATTAAATTTGATGAAGAAACATTTCTTTGGGAGCAATATGTTGTGATTGGGAATAAAATTGTGAGTGAATGTCCCTAATATAATAGAGTAGATACATCTTACCCATAGATTTAAAGGGGAGATACAAGGCATGCCGCCATTTTTATTCCGGCATGGAGACAAAATTTGGGGTATTCAGGTTTTTGCCGATAGCTTGCCGATGATGCATGCATTTTGGCAGAAACCGAGTTGACCCGAATATCCCCAATTTGAGCTCCATGGCCGATGACGCCATTACACGGGCTGGTATACAAAGCCTGGTATTATCCAGTGTAAATCTATGATCTTACCCCTCCTCTTCGTCCTCATCTGCATCCATTGCGTCATCATCTTCATCGCTGTCATAATTGTAGTTTGGATCATAGCATATGTACTGTAGGCACAACTGAATTATCTAGTGGGAGAAAGTACATAAGAGACATATAGGACATTGTAGTTTGGATCATAGCATAGCATATGTACTGTAGGCACAACTGAATTATCTAGTGGGAGAAAGTACATAAGAGACATATAGGACATTGTAGTCTGGATCATAGCATATGTTCTGTAGGCACAACTGAATTATCTATTGGCAGAAAGTACAGAAGAGACATATAGGACATAGCTAGAGAAGATATCCTGTGCATCCCATCATGCATTGCTTCCTATGAGATTGTTGGTATATGAAATTATGTGAGTAGTTAGTGATGAAATGTCCATAAATAGAATTTAATTGTTGTAATCTTGTATCACTAACTACCTGCATGACTTCCTGTACAAAATTTCCCATAGGAAGCAATGCATGATGGGATATACAAGATATCTTCTCTTGTATATCCCATCATGATGGCCATGCCTCTCCACCATCCATAATTGATCGAGATACCTCCACGGTATCGCTCATGTAATTTTCATTATGTTAAAATAGTGCATTGAATAAACTTCAAATTACTTTGCTACTATTGGGGTTCACGTGTGAACCCCAGCAGTTTTGGAATAATACAATAAAGTGGATTTACTATAGGAGAACTTTTGTTATTATTTGAATAAAGGTAAAATATGATTTTTGTAACATTTTCAATATTAATGCGCCAATAGAAAAACACGTAAAATGAATCTTAAATCTGCGTTTTAGAAATCCCTAATCCCTAAATTTAGTCGCTTCTACTGAATCGCGGCCGCCCCCGCCTGTCCTGGACATAGCTATTTGCAAAACAATCATCACATATTTACATTGATTTGATTACATCTATTTACCATATACAAGATGGGAATAAATTCACTCAGAATTTTACCAATTATAAGTACATGTACTTCACATTCAGTTGATCAGAACTGCTGGGATTTCTTGTAACTGGAAGATTTAGAGACTAGGCACATTCAGCTTTTCAACAACCCCTTGACCAGAGGTTCTCAACTAGTCCTTTCAATGCGCCATATAAATGAGAAATTTGTAGGAGAAAGCACCACACTTGCCAATGTCTCAATGTATTTTTAATGTATTTCTTCGTTTTTAGAGAGTGTCAAAGCGCCAATCAGTATTTGTCAAATGAGAAAATGAGAAATTTGTAGGAGAAAGCACCACACTTGCCAATGTCTCAATGTATTTTTAATGTATTTCTTCGTTTTTAGAGAGTGTCAAAGCGCCAATCAGTATTTGTCAAAGCACCAAATTTGGCACGCGCGCCGCTAGTTGAGAATCTCTGCCCTAGACATTGACAATGTTTCCAATGGTTGGTTGTAGGAACCATTATTAATCATGCACATTTTCCTTAAAGGAATTTGTTCTGATTTTTCAAAATTTAGTTTTAGTGTCATATGAAAGATAACCACTAAAGAGATTAAGTTTCAAATTTCAGCTTAATCGGTAAAACCGTTTTAATTTTGAGTGGTTACAAAAAGTTTGAAAAAAGTTGGAAGCAATCCTCCTTTAAGCTTTGTTCAAAACTTTGATGCGACAACACATTAGTCTGTCCAATTTGGATCACTTTAGATGAAGTAAAGCTATCCGGTGTATACCTGGGGTGTTGTAATCAACTTACCTCTGATACATGTTGTGATACTTCTTTAGGACATCTTCTGACAAATGATTCAAATGCCTGGTAAAGAAAACACAATCAATGTTTAAATTAAATATACACTAAGAAGGAAGTCATGTTTTTGGTATTCGTTGAAGAACTAACTGAAGACCTTTTTTTTTTAATTAATCTGGCTGAATTTGTCATCAAATGAGATGTCCAGAGATGAGTGACATACATTTGGATGGTATATTTGCTCAAATTAATGTGTTTTCGATAGTACCATTTCCATTTCTGTTGAAATCAAGACTCTTGATGGTTCCTAAGGTACTGAAGTATTTCTCTCCAAATCATCAAATGGTTCTTCCTGATAATATATTCACTTTGACAACAGATTTTGGATTTCTTTTTCAGGTATGTCAGGTTGTCCACATAGTTTAACCACAGGCTGGGGATCTGTTGCTTCTTTAAACATATTCATTATCATAAAAGAAGAGAGTTCCATACCCTATACTCTATAAACCTTGAAGTATGCAACAAGCAATCAGACTGTTACGAGATCCATAGCATATCCCTTGTATTCTACAACATTGTGAACTGGGTTTTTTGTATTTTGTAAGAGACCACTAATGATGGATTAGGATTGATTATGACCAAATCACTGCGGATCAATATTTTTTATATGAATTGTTCATGATTTTGGTATTATTTTGAGCTAATATTGTTGCTAACACATGGACAAACAAAACAGAAAACAATTTGTTCGTTATCAATCGTGTGATTCGGAATTTAAATATATCAGATGCGGAGTGCCACAAGGATCAATCTTGGGACCATTATTATTTATACTTTATGTAAATGATATAGTATCTAGTACCTCACTTTTTGACATAATATTGCAGATGATACTACTTTGTTGTATTCGGATCCAGATATTGCTTCAAAAATTAGTAAAATCAATGAAGAATTAGACGAGATAAATAATTGGTTCAGAGCTAACAAACTGTCTATAAATGCCAACAAAACAAATTACATGGTTTTAGGAACTACACACCTAACTAATAAGTACACTGATTCAAGTTCAGAACTACTAGAAGACACTCCTGACATAAAAAGCAAATCTTTAAACGAAACTAAAAAACAAATCAATGTTATTCTGAACGACGTGTCGTTACAAAGAGTAGCTCATACTAAATTTTTGGGAGTTATAATTGACGAAAATTTGACTTGGAAAAAACATATTGACGCAATATCCAAGACCATCTCAAGAAATGTAGGTATGCTTACTAAATTGAAGCATTATGTACCAGAGTATATTTTACATTCTTTATATTGTACTCTGATATTGCCTTACATTAATTACGGTATTCTTATTTGGGGTAATACATGTAAAATCTATTTAGATAAAGTTATTAAATTACAAAAATGGGCTATTAGAACAATTTCATGTGAGCATTATAGAGCCCACACAGAACCATTGTTAAAGAAACACAATGTTTTAAACATATTTGATACATTTAAACTGGAACTGGGTATTTTTATGTACAAACATCAAACAAAGCGCCTCCCAAGTATATTTTCAGACTATTTTATTACAAATAACCAAGTTCATAAGTATCAAACTAGAAACGCTTCAGATTATAGTATCAATAAAACAAAGAAAAAAATTTTCTGATCGTGCAATTCGCACAACAGGACCGATTTTATGGAATACTCTTGAAACAAATCTAAAACAATGTAAATCAGTTAAAAACTTTAGAAAAACTTATAAATCCAACATGATTGCCAATTATGATTTTTGTTGACTTTGGTGCACCCTTCCCCTTTATGTGCTTTGTTTGGTTTTTGTTTATGTAGTGTATCCTTTTTTTTGTATTTTTTTTTTTGTGTGTGTGTGTGTATTTGAAACCTTATTTTTTTTCAGGGGATGGTCCCTTCGGGCCTTCTTGGCCTTTTGATCATTCCTGCAATATCATTGTCATGTTTTTTGATTGTTTTTAATAGTATATTTATGTATGATATTGTGAATAAAGTGATTTGATTTGATTTGATTTGATTTGATTATAGCAACATGATCATAAATTTACTTGAATATTCAACAAGATTTGGTATGTTGTTATGATTCGAGAAATACGGACTAACTTACTTCCCTGTATGATCATATTGGTTTATGTGCGTTAATCGGCTGCCTGTTGCATACTTCAAGATTTACAGAGTTTAGTTATCATTGCTATCATTTTGAGCCAACTTCAAATCTCAACTGGTAGTTTTGCAGCTTAAGCAACTGTTTTTCCCAGTTAGTATTGTTTATTATTATTAGTAGTATTCAATTTCTGGTTGGCCAATCACCAGACAATTATCAAGAACAGATATTTCATCATGCAAATGCAAGGGAAATGTATCTGAAATCATTGCCATATGTTTTATTATATGAAATATCTCATCTTTAGAAACAGGAAAACCTAAACATTTCTTTTTCACATGTCAGTGGCTTTTGAAACCATTCTTCAGATGACACCATTGCCTGACGACTCATTTCAAGAATCACTAATTCAAGTCCAAGCAATGTGTACAGTATGTAATGCAAATTTATTAACAATGGCAGCTTTTGCACTTGACTTTTTGCATTAAAATCACAAATTCTCTTTGGATTGACTTACCTGAATACAGTATTCTCTGAGTTCATCATCATCATCTACTTTGGAAAATTTGACAATGTGTGGGATGATTCTCTCCAAATGTTCACCTACTCGATGCCCAGCTTGCCGACTGAAATATAGACACAAGATTGGGAGGATATCAAACTACGAAGACTAATCTGTTGTGCAGTTAAGAAAAATGATTGATGATTTAATTTTGTAAAGATGAAAAATAATAATAAACAATTCTAATTTGATAAGTTTTTTAGACAGAGAACCATGGCTATTTACATCAAAACTAAACTTGGAATACTTCACTCAATTATGCCTAAGTTTAGATCAGCCATTGTTATACAAAAGACTTCTTATAATCTTATGAAGTTTATCACTTTCCCTCTATTCCACAAATGGAATACCACTCGACTTATAGAAATACAATGCTGACACAGGATGACAAACTATGAATCTATTTACAAGTCGCCTAAATGGGAGACCAATTTGATTTCAATTTTATTTCAACAGCTTGAATCGTAAAAAACCATTCTTTGATTAGTGTAATGTACCCTTCTGAGTCCTTGGCAAATTTGCAAAAAAAAAAAAAAAAGAGTAAAATTATCTATTAGAGTGATGATTTTGGTAGACTTTGACTTGTTCGTGAACTTAAGGCCAAGTTATAACTAGTGCTGTTATCGATACGCTTTTTGAGTATCGACATGTCTAATGACAAATATAACATTATCGATACTAACACAGTTTGATATGTAGGCTTGAGTTACCAGTAACAGGCTTAATTAGCGAAAACTACATGATGGATGAGCATGGTTGGTTGGTTATATGAAATCCCTCCTCTTATTAGGAGCACCAAGTTGAAACTCGTAAAGTCAGATCTGCAGTTTGCAGATAGATAAATAAAATGGTGTCACAATTGGTATGTCATAATTAGGATGGTGTCACAATTGGCGAGACAAAATTGGCTAGTCACAAGTAGTATAGTCAAAAATTAGATAAAGTCATAATTGGCGTGGAGTTCAGCAAAAAACAGGATATAAATTGGCAGAGAGTTCATAGGTCCAATCAATGCACTTTACATATGACTCTATAATAAAAGTCTATAATAGTGGTTAGTGTCACATATAGGCAAAGTTCTAAAACGATGTGTCAGCATTCATCCATCGCAGTAAGTAAAAGTTGCAATTAATCCCAACACACATTTCCTTAAAAAACATCATAAAGTGCATAGTATAATGACGACTGCAATTTTGTTGTAAAAACATGCATTACAAATCTGTAAGTAGTGATGATGAGGACAAAAACAAACCTTTGGCAATGCTTGCATACAGTAACTTTCTTATTTACCATCCCATTTGTATGAAAATCTGCATTGGTTCCATACATCACTACGTTTGGCTAGTTTACATTGAATATTTCAACATTATTTGGGATGTCTTAATTGGGATGCCACTCCATGTGTTGTTTTTGATCATGATGCCATTTTTAAGATGAATGGGAAATGGCTCTTTCTCTTACTTCAAGCATGTGGTCTATTTTTTGCCTTGGTCTTGATGTCATTTAGTATTGATACTACCATTTTATGTGTCGAAAGTTTTGTAAATATTGCGACAATCGATAACAGATATTCATATTGTGGTATGAATCAAAGCCCTATTGGAATATACACAATTTTGATAATATCATTCTTACCTGATTGCCCCGATACATTGTATATATGTGCGTGTTGTCGATGAGTTTGTATTAGCTGAGAGTTCTGTTAAAAGGTAGTCCATCAAGTCACTGAAAAGTTTAGGGCTACTGCTCATCACCAAATGTCCTTTAAAAATGATTAACAAATATGAATGATCATAAATAAGAAATAGTCTACATATAAAACCACTAGTACTTTGTACCTCCATTCCTTAATACCAGTAACAAGAATGGCAAGTTAAAAAATTGTATTTAAATATTTACGAAACAGTGTCGAGTACATACAGCACCCAACAGGGGATGTAGCTTCAGTTTAGGTTACAGCAA
>JXSR01S000238.1:4540-16561 GCA_000969725.1 Ophiothrix spiculata
TTTAACTGAGAAACACACTTCAAAAACAATGGGTATAGGTATAAGCCGGATGATGTCATGATTTTAATTGGAAAAACTACATTTGTAGAGGTGCTACTTAATTGGCACCTCTCTTGTACTTCCAAGTGTAATGTTTTGTAAAATAATTGAAGCGTTTAATTCCCAATATTCCTATTTATTTCTCTGAACCAGAGAGTTGCCAGCACATCTTTATAACGCATCGCCGGGTAGTGAAATTGGGGGGTGGGGGCGACGTAGAACAAAGGGGTTATGGGGACGAAAGTTGGGTAGCAAAATTAGGCTTACTGGTATTCCAATCGGTTCAAATTTCTTTTCAAAATGTTAGACAATTTTAAAGTGTTGGTCTATGTTCAAATGAAAACTAACTAAACAATAAATTAAATAAACAAATAGGGCCTATTATATAGTAGGCGTACTTGAAAATCGTTGAAATGGACGTGACTTCAGGCTTAAGGGGTTTTCTCTGAGATGCAAATACTCCATTTATTTTCTTAATAAATTACATTAGTATTAGGTAGATTTGTTTGAATCTAAAATAAAAAATATAGGTCACCGTTTTCGTTTTTGAGATACAGGCATTTAAAACAGTATAGGCTACATATTTTCCCCAAAAAAATCACCCGATGTACCATACAAAGTAGGCCTATAGGGAAAACTTCAAAAACGTCGATCATTATGTGCTTGTAAAATAATAAATGCTCCATTTATTTGTTTAATTTTTACAGATGTTATTCATTTTTGCGCTCTTTAAAATACTTAAATAAAAAATAGGGTCACCGTGTTAGTTTTGAAGAAAAAATACAACTGGCATTTGTTAATAAAATTTGATTACTTTGATGGCACATCTGCGTCTGTATAATTTCCCGCGTAGATATTACGCAGCTATTACACGGCGCATAATTACCCAAACGCGTTAGTAAAGCACGCGTTCAGTGTGCATTGACATTTGCGCACGCAAAATGGATGCAAACATTTGTTTGATTTTTTACTATTTTCTGATCTTGTTTTCAATGGTATACAGAAAGTTAGATCTTTAATATCTTAGAAAGGAAAATGAGCTTTTTGCGAGTGTTCTTGAAACAATAAAAAGGGTTATTTTGTGCAATTTTATTTGAAACGCAAAATAAGGGTATTTTTCAATTAGTAATTACTTCTCGCTTTTATGTTTATAAAAAGGGAATGTGTTACACTTCTAAATAGAAGTGGAACGAAGTGGAAAAATCGGGGGGTGGGGGGATATTGCGTTATCATGGTTATTGACGTCAAACAAGAACATATGAATCCGCAAATGGAAGTCAGAAAAGTGGTGTTTAATATCATGTAGGCCTAATCCACAGGTTAAATATTACTGATTTCTGTAATTTTCCTTCAACTTTTTTCTTTATCAACCAAATTCTAAAAACCATTCGCGGCGATCGACGGTAGTCTAGTTCTATGCTTTGCCGATCGCATGTGATCGACGGTATACGCTTTATGTTAGATGTTCTAGCTTTGAATTCAAAAAATAAACGCAAATTCGGACCAGGCTTTTAACAATATTTCAGAAATATATTTACCTATTTATAATAAAATGGCACCTTCAGTGTATTTTTACAAAGTAAACACCTTGAATATTATGAAGATAGTTGATAAATATTTATGTCATCAAAGATTCTTTGATGTGATAGGCCTACAGTAACATTGCGCCATAGCCTGCAAGTAAAATATTATAACAATTCAAGTTCAAAAATTTCTAAACAGTGTTTGTATCATAACACAAATGAAATCTCGTCAATAGTTCCATGGTTAAACCCACATCTAAATTCCTTTAGCTAAGTTGTCAAGTTCATCTTGATCAAGGCCGTGTGATATAGTTAGTTGTCTTATCAGTGCAAAGGGGATTAAAATTGTCTGGACAGTTGAGCAGTATTACATAACTTAACTCCTTGCGGCGATGTTTCGAGTAGTGAATGTGAAATCTTTCTGATTGGTTCCCAGCATTGGCAGTTAGAACAGGTCACTGCTGGTGTCTAATTTCACTTGCACTGGATTCTCGGTGCAAGTCTGACGAATACTATAGGACCTTTTTTTCGGGAGGGGCGGTTAGTCTGCTATGCGATCAGTCGGCTATGCATAACTCGGGCTTTCTAGTGAGTGGTATAATGATGTGATACTACATGCTGAACGCTATAGTGGATTAAGATTGTGGATAGTAACATAGAAAAAAGGTCCTAGGATCGGACTAATTTCCTCAACATAATTTCAAGTCTGATTTCAGTATTTGTCATTGTTTATATAATCAACATTCAGGTAAATATTTCATTCATGTGTGCAACCTTATGTTTAAAAAATGTCTTTCTTCAAATCACTATTGACACAAAAATCATCCAATATCACGGTTGATGTGTACTGAAGAGTATATTTATTCATGTTAATGTAAGGAATGTTTACGTATACCTTTCTTGTTAAACCTACCATGAAGTCTCCATATAATCTGTCCTGTTGTGACATAGTCTAATGTTCCGACTGCTGAATTCCTCTTCTTGTGCATGCAATTTTTAATTTTTAACCCTAAACTTAACCCTATGACTCAAACAAAGATTGTAGTAATCACTTCCACAAAAAAGGTTGGTGGACACTTAATAACCACGCCTAAACCAAAGACAGCACAATTTATTGCCAACATTTTTTTAACTATGGTTTAGCCATTTTCAAAATTCCCTCACCTCACAGATGCATCATCCCCTGGGGGCCGCTCAAAGAAAAAAGTGGTATGCATGCTCGTCAGGAAAAAACATCGAAAAAGGGTCGGATTTTTAGTGGTACCTTTTCAGGGTACAGTAAGGGTCGTCATTTTATGATATATTAAGGTGTATTTACACTGTGACGACTTGGGGTTAACGACAAACAACGTAGACCTGCTAATTGCAGTTTTGAATTTTACACCTGTCATTGTTAAATGAAATCAGTTAACGCTCACACAATCCGCTTGCCATGCACACTATTGTTACTATCAGTCGTTTTCAGTTGCAAGATTTTAGTTGAAAGTCCGTTACCCTCCATCGTTACTCTACGTCACAGTGTAAACACACCTTTAGGATCACTTTATCCACAGCTATTCTAAAATTCCACAAAATACAACAGAAAAGGATTCCAATGTATTATATTAATGTTTTTATGGTAGTGAATAATGCGTCACGCCGTTGAGGGTCCATTGCAGCGTGTTACGCCATTAAGGGGTTAAAATGTCCATTACGCAATTCAGGGGTCAATTTAGTGTATTACAACATTTACGGATATGATTTTGAATATTTCACACCAATAAGGGTTCGAATTTGCTGTATGATTACAAAATTTAGGGTCTGATTTTGAGGTGAGGTGCTCTGACGAGCATGCAGACTACTTTTTCTTTGAGCCCCTCCCTCCCTTCCCCCTCCGGGCATCATCCACTGTCCAATGTACCCAACATTATCTAACTTGCCACAACTACTTATGGTCTCATTTTTTAAGTTGGGACCCAATAAAAGGTGGTTTTGTTACATTTCTATCTAAAATATAATTATGTTCTTTTTCAATATATTTTCACTATGGGAACCAAAATAGACTTGTTGGGGGCTCAATAGAAAGCTAGATTAATGGTCTTTCATTTTCAGAAGAATAAAAAAATAAATAATTTAACCAGTAATTGCTACGGTTCGATAAACATAATTAGCCAGGGGTGGTGGAGGAGGAGGAGGAGGAATTGCATCAAAGAGGAGGTAGAGGAGGATATAAGGGCAAATAAGTGGTAACAGAGTTAAAAAGAGGACGTTTTAGTTCAAGAAGATGATAGAGGGGATGGTAATGAGGTTTTGGGGCGTGGGGTAGAAAGTTGAAATTAATAATATCAATTGTTAACAAGAGGAGGGTTTTAATCAATTTAATCAATCTTAAAATTACTCAAATAACAAAATTGTGATTCATAATTGTTTCATCAGGTTAAGCAATGTTAAATACAATGCTTATTTGCTAAATTTTATGCACAGGGCACACTTCACTGAATATAGACACTACAAGCTGCAATTAACTCCTAAATTTGTAACACCCTGTATAATGTATGCAACGTTGATGATGAACTTTTTTCTGATATGTACGGATGGGCAATACGCTAAACTCTATGTTCAATGCATTGACGTTTTATATACAAATCCTATTTTTTGTCTGGATGTCAAACAATTGATGATCATTTTGACAATATTTTTGTTTGTCTCACCCTGTATAACTCTTAGCCACCTTGTACGCTTGACTTTATATGCACATTTTGAAATTGCTGACACAATTAGCTTTCAGGATATATATATATACTTATATGCACTTAGTATGCATATTTTTGGAAATCCGGAGGGTTTTATATAAGAAGAGGCTATATTTCACTAAAACACACATGTAACGCGTTTGGGTCCGAACTTAAAAAATGAGACCTTATTCTGTGTGATCAATACCCAGGCAGTTCTAGCAAAAACTTTTGGCTACTTTACTTCTGTAGCATGATGATGCGGCCACAGTGCTTGCTGCACGTACTGCTCCATGTAGATATACCGTATGTTACAATACACAAACAGGGTGTAATACGGACTTGAAGCATTTTTGATCTACTATAAATATACCAATGTTACCAATATAATTATCTATCAATCTGATTTTTCCCCTTCCAAATAACTCAACAGTATCTTGATAATAACGAACAAAACATGATTTTGAGGCATACATCTCATATTGCTTAGCATCAATAAAACGCTTGTTACTTTTCAATGAATTTCAGGTCACCGCATCACTGAAAATTGTGTGTAATTTTCCACAATGACAGAAAGGAAACATCAGCACATTAAGAAACCTACCATGCTACATGAATGGGAACTGACACGGCAAGGTCTGCCAACTAATCTGCTCAATGTCAAGTTTGCTTAATTTTGTCTATATCATTGTTTGTTGTACATACAGGTACCCATTTCACTCAAGTGTGTAAGCCTACTAATGTCTTCTTGAAAATCATTTCTATGTTTATTAATGTGTTTGCTTTACTATGCCTCACCTCCCTTAAGCAAGCATGAGACCATTAAACTGTCTTCGTAACCCCATGTAAGCTTATAGTTAAGTCAACCGTTGAAGAAATAGGCAGGAAAGCAGCAAAGTCGTACTTATCCAAATATAAGCTTAAGATAAGTCAACTCAAAACATTACTAGGTTGTAAATATTTCATTTGTCCCCTTTGGGATTTTTTTCTGTGAAAAATTGTTCCACCACTCCCATCTTCAGCGATTATCCCTTGAGCATTTTTCATGTTCAAGTAGCCATAAATTGTACCTAGAGTTATGTCAATAGTTATAACATTATCTTCCTATGACTCAAAAAAGAAAATATTTTTTTAGTAAAATGAGTTATGTATCATCAACATGATTTTGTTATATAAGTCTGTGTGCAATGTACATTTCTAGTATTTCAAAAGAGGTGTTTAAGGCATTTTTGGACTGCTGGAGGAGTAAAGACTTCAAAATAATGAATGGTGTTAGTTCTTGGCTTTGCTTTATTAATTATGCATACATATGTAACACCATTATATCACTTTCTTGAAAATTGTGTAAAATACAGGGGTGCTCTGGCAAAATGAGAGGAAATTTGCAACTTTTTTATATTCTTCATGTAGAGATCGAAATCCAAAGCAGTCCACTGAATAAATTGCAATAAAAATAATAGATAATAGTAAAAATTAACTGCAAATCGATTTCAAAGCAAAGTTGACCTTCAAAACTTTAGGTATAGGTAAACACTTATGCATGAAGGTGTTTTATGTCAAAAAACGAAATTTGACTTTTTCACCCTATTTTTCCTTTAGATGCCATTTATTCAAAATGTAGATTTGAGACTTTCCTCTCATTTTGCAAGAGCAGCCCAAAATTGGTCAAAGTTTCCAAAGGTTTCAGCCGTTAATCTATCCATACAACCTTAAAAAGCCCTCTTTAGTCCACAGCAGTAAAAGATCTTAAATCTCTAATTACCTCACCATTTTAATAAAAGGGGTAAAGAAAAAACAATTTTATAATTTTTGGAAGAGAATGACTAAATACAAAGAAAACATCAATTTTAATTAACATCAAATTTCATAAAATCAAACAACATTTTAAAACTTTCTGGTTCAGAATTTTAACTATTTAAGGGTAACCCTAACGCTAACTCACTGAACCATACAATATTGCCAAAGTCCAAATACCTCATAGACTGGAGTTAGTCATGGTCACCAAATTGCTGCCATGGCAGTGAATGTTCAGACATAATTATTGAAGAAATGAAGTTTGCTGCATTAACGGCTCGTTTGAGATGGACGATCACATATTGGAAACCTCTGTCCTATACTTGCTCATCCATGTAGCTATAATAGAATTTGAAAGAAATGCTAATTTTTACCCAAAACATGCATGATGTATGTGCCTCTTGCAGTTTTACTTCTGGTTTTGTACCTGTTCCAACTTTTTCAAAGTGTGTTTGTTGATGAACATCAAGATTTGGTGCAGAGATTTGGCTCATCAAAATGTGCAGGCTTATCTCAAAAGAATGCATCCTCTTAGTCAATTTTATAATACTCAGGCACAAAGAGAGAATGCAGCACTCCAGTTATATCAAAGTGACTAAAAAGCTGCTGAAGCTTTTGTCACCACCTGCCGTTCAAATCCTTAAAATATTGAGATGACTTTCTCCGTAAGGATGTAAGTAGTGAAGTTCAAACATCTGACCCAGGAATTATACACCCAATGTATGATTACCTATAATTTCTAAAATCATTTCCAACATTCCCAATATTTCTTTCAATCTTTGTTTTCCTTCCACAAACATGTTCCTCGTTAACATAACACATTACATGTATTGTGTTTGAATTGACTCAAATAAAATAACATCCTATCTCCATCTCCTGTAGAAAAATGGAGTAGGAAAATACCAATTACCTTTAGGCCAAAATAACAAGTACGTAGACTTCATAAAAACATGGGAATTTAGAACAAAATCATGACGGACTACTATAGATCAAGTTATTTTATGATCCTGGGGGTTTGGTCTTTATTTATTTGGGAGGGATATGAGAAATTACTAGATTGACTTGAGTTAATTTACTTGCAAAACTTGGCAAACACAATTCATGAAGCTATCTTTCAAATGATACCTTAATTTGTTTAATTCATTTCCTAACAGATTGGTATAGCACTTATTTATATATTTTGTTGAGTCAGGTTTCAATAAAAACAACTTATTTGTACGACTGTGAAAGAAAATTGCGAACATCCGAAAATAACAAATTGCATCGTTGATTCACCGAATACGGAAAGAGACATAGTGGCTTAAGGCAGGGATGGCAACAAAAGCCTCAAAGTTTGACTTTCATACCTTTATCCATGTATCTTTGCCCTTTTTCTATGGGCAAGGATTACATAAGTAAACCAGGAAATTGAATATTTTCAATCAACTGAAACAATGAATTCCTGACATAACTTTAAAGAGGAACTGCTATTTATAAAGCGACATCAACCTAGGTAATAGGATCTGCTATTTCTTATATTGTTGTTACTGAAAAAGTGACTTATCACTCAGTAGATAAAATGCAACAATTTCATTGGCTAATAGCCAAAAAGGATATTCTGCATCGATATAGGCTTTAAATTTCTATATAATACGATATTCATTCATTGCATGAACAACCAGGGGATAACATAAACTAATAATATTCTACAGAATACAAACTGATCTCTTTACATGCCAGATCACACAGATGAAAGTTTTAGAACAACTTATCTGCAGTGAACTTACACAATTTCGGAAAGTTTACGAGATATCTCAAACTCAACAAGAACAAATTCATATAGATAGTCGCACAAG
The DNA here is from genome assembly GCA_000969725.1 of Ophiothrix spiculata. Lineage (NCBI taxonomy): Eukaryota > Metazoa > Echinodermata > Ophiuroidea > Amphilepidida > Ophiotrichidae > Ophiothrix > Ophiothrix spiculata. Next base: position 12,443 of record JXSR01S000238.1, read on the forward strand.
CAAAAGACTTGTCACTTTTTTTTTTATTTCTGGCAGATAATTATGCTTTTAGCCAAGTCTTGAAATAAGCGGGCATGGGTGCAAATTTGCACTCATAGTGTCCTTAATTGTGTTAGATAAACTAGGCAGCCAGGGGCGATTATTTGATGTAAAAAAACTTCCTTTAAAATTATAATAGTTAATTGGTTCAATTTGATAAATCCAAGTGATGGTTGTAAGATCTTTGTTGTTATACTCGTGTTTAGTGGTGTGTCACTCCTCGGCTAGGAGCTTCTTCAGACTGGCGACCATATTTACTCTTGTCTCTATGGTCGCTAACCACGTTTTGATTGCTAACTCCAAAAATGACATACTTTTTTTTTTGGCTTCATCTCAAAAAGTATCAGAGACACAGTGTGAGTTTCAGGAGATAATGGAGAGATCCCCGGGAGTGATCATGGTGATTAACTGTATAAATTTTTCCTTGCATCTTACGCACATATTGGAATTTCATCTTGATACTACTGACCTTCTTAGAATTCATCTTGCAATTATCTCAGCATGTATTGATAATTGAAACTAAGAAATTAAGTACAAAGAATCTAAATATAGGAAACTTTGATCAACTAACCTATTTCAGTCCCGGGGGGGGGGGGGCACTGAGTGTTAACGTGGGGTCATCAGAGAGCAGAAATCCAAGGGAAAGGGTACCTTTTTTACGAATTGTCGCGGACTTCGAGGACCGCAATAAGGATATCAATTTCACTTTATTTTGGAAAAAAGGGTATGCTTTTAGAAGCACACATTAGCGTTAAGGGTATTGATTTTAAGAACAGGTTTTCGGCGATTACAATATATATTTTAAATACATGAATTAACAAAAAAAACCTCTGAAAATCCAGAAAAACAACCTGCAATTTTCCATGGAACACACCCCAAATTTGATTAAATCACGTTGCTTCTATTACCCCTTCTATTACAACAGGTCATTTCCAGTGAAAAGGGTTCCTATTTATGATAAGTCAGTGAATAGGGTCTCTGTTAAGGGCTTTTTATGGTAGGTTAGTGAAAAGGGTACTTAAAATACGATTCGTCAGTGAAAAGGGTATCATTTTTACACAAAGGTCAGTGAAAAGGGTTAGGATTACACATTGGCCAGGTCAGTGTTTAGGGTACAAAATATGAGGGTCTGCTCGCTGATGACACCACATGAAAGTATATAAGTGGCCCCCCTGGGATTTCAGTTAGGTAGCAGTTACCTTAAACAAAATGCAAAATATTTGTGGTAATTATGTCACGCAATGTGGCTTAAATAGACACAAAATGATAAATTTAGGTGGAAACAAAATTTATGCAATTGAGTTTTTGTCACTGTTTTCAAAAATTTGAACACACAATGAGCTTAATTCATTTTTGTCATAAAAATAAGATGAAAATTTGCACTGTACATTTAATAGATACACTAGGCCCATACAGGGTGAGTCAAATTAAAGTGTAATCAACGGAGGAATTTTTACAAGACATCTGTTTATGTTTATGAACTTTAATTATACTTGATAAATAGCAAATTTAATGTGCTTTTATGAGAATTTTAGTTTGTTGAAATTGACCAATGCATTCAAAAGTTACAGTTGTTTAAGTTACAGTTGGTACCCGTTTTGATGTTGAACAAATTTGCTTAAACATGAACTCTTTACTCTGTACAGCAGCGGGTAATATCTTGTTGATTGTGCATTGATGAACTTGACGCTGCAATTAAAATGTTAGACGGGCATGCGCGCATTGTGTAGAGACACTGAAGAAGATTCAATGATGCAGATTTATGTACTGATAGTCATTTCAGTGCACAATCTTGACAACCAATACCAGGAGATAAATCATGGCGCAACAATGCAAGACAAATAAATTGATTAATGTTGAGCTTTTAATCTAAATATTGTTGTTCCTTTTTTAGATGACATTTGAAGCACTAATTACTCCGTATAAGCTTCAAATTATGAGCTCGCCAGCACATTGAGTTAAGGGGCCTGTTAAGGCTTTTTTTCATCAATGTTTTTTGCTCTGTAACTCAGCAACGGATAATTAGACTCAAATAAAAGTATACATTTCTAGAAGCGGATTTGCATACTGAACATGATGGTCAGGTCATTTTTGGACCAAAATGCGTAATTTTGGACCCAGGGTCCAAAAATCATGTTTTGGGCCAAAAAATTTACTGGAAAGCTAACTAAATTTTGCTTCGGTAAAAATTTATACCAATTTAATTTTTAAAATTTAGAAAGCAATATATCTGGGATCGCTTTTCTCAAATTTTTGATTTTGTTCTTAGTTTTTGAGATATCGCCAAAAATTGGTCCAAAAAATGTCAAAAATCCCACTCCTGAAACCATTTTTGGCAAAATATGCCACATTTTGACCTATTTGTTGCAATATTTCAAAAAATAAGACAAAAATGGTAGTAAAATGGTTTAAAATTTTACCAAAGCAAAATTTAGATAGCTTTCCCGTAAAATTTTGGGCCAAAAACATGATTTTTTAACCTTTTTTGGACCTAAGGACAATAATTTCACATTTTGGTTCAAAAATAAGCTGACCATCATGTTCAGTATGCAAATCCACTTCTAGAAATGTATACTTTGATTTGGATTTAATATCTGTCGCTGAATTACAGTCCATAATCAATTTCTGAAAATGAAGGGTTGACAGGGCCCTTAAGATTGCAATGTCTCAGTTTATACTTCTTTTTGAGCAACTAAATATTTGGTGCAAAAAGTTTTTGTTATTACATTAATTCTAATGCATCTTCTAATCAATACCAGATGCTTGGTGCTGTGAACCATCAAACATTTGACACCAAATACTCCTCAGTATGGTGTGGTGTGTTGATTTTTCATTACCAAGCTTTCATTATTTTTAGAAAATACACTGGCATCATACTTTAGATTATAAGGTAATAAAGACTAGTTGCATAAAATATTTGGTAGCTCATAAGTAGACACTTCAGGTGATTTTTAAATTATGAATCAAATTGCTTCAAATGAATTTTAAATGAAAGCAGGGGATCTAAAGAACCCAAATCCGTTTGAATTTTTCAAATCCGGCCTTCCGTTGCAAAGTTATGAAGGTTTTTGTATTGTTAATTTAACTAATTTTGGAGAACGCAGGAAAGGGGATAAATCTTTTAGTTTCTTTATTTTCGCCAAGCAAGGTCACGGCACCAATCCAGTTATACCCCTAGTCAATACACAGAGTAATTGGGTCAATATTTTAATTGTCTGAATGGATATTACACACATAACAGGTGTTATTTTGCAGCTTTTTGCGCCCACACATGCGCGGGATATTTAAAGATGATTAGTTCCGCATGATAAAGAGCTGATCAAAATTACTTTAGGCGGAAGAATAGGCGCAGAAATTACACCCAAACAATCATTATTTTTGCCGTTTGTTGTTTATTTACATGTGATTTAACAGATATATTTAAAAAATTCTTGAGTGTGTATGGATGTCCACATAACTTGTAGACAACTGAAATTCTCTTTTCTTCACTTCCAAAAAAAATGGCAAACCTTTGTAAAATCAATAACTCTGCAACCACAAATCAGAATTTTTTCCTACAAATAAGTGGCTGTGCATGGACAAAATCATCTCCCTGATAACATATTCTTAAATAAAAATGGTCTATCATATTGCGCGGAACTCAGAAAAACATCTGAAACGCAGGTGAAAACGTATCTAGAAACATTTTTTTTCAGTATCAAAACAAAACTATCAAGCCCACTTAAAGTCATGCCTGCTTGAATATGAGCTATGCGTCAACGTATTTGTGTGTCAGCGGTGTGAAAAATCAACGTTCTCCTGCCAAGTAATGGGTAAATGAAGTATCTATCATAAGAAGTATAAACTGACCCATTACAACATCTGATTCATGCACCAAAGGGGCAAGTTCCATCAGTCATGCATCAATGCTATGTACATAAATAAACCAATTTACTTTACCGTTGTAAAGTCATAAAGAAAATAATCGAAAACCGCAAACTCAACGTCAGTACTTACAACATGAATGTATTCCATTGAAAGAAATGGCTTTTTAATGTTCACATCCGAATACTTGGTACTGACAGATTAATTTGTAATCTA
>JXSR01S000238.1:39369-50726 GCA_000969725.1 Ophiothrix spiculata
CAGCAAAGTCTTTAAAACTTTGATACTGTTAGGAAAAATCTCAAGGGTGTCAATTCTTTTGTACAAGTAAAAATTAGGCTGTTACTGTATAAATATTGTTATAATTGTTATGGTACATATTGTGTTTGAAATTCAGTCAAACAAACAAACAAACAAACAAACCAATCAAAAAAGGTGCTTCAAGCTGGTGATCATGTGTTTTTTTTCTGAGAAATCATAAGTCATAATTTCCCATTAACGTTGCTGGCTTTTCTTAAAGCAACGGTACAAGAGTGCACATCAAAATACCTGCAAAAAATATTTGCATGACTGTCCAAATCAGCCCTGTTTATTTTGTGATTATGATTACGTGAACCACCACATTTCAGAATATGTAAATTGAGAAAATGAGCTAAATGGTTAATGTTTCTATTTTATACACATTTCAAATACCTACATTACATCTACAAAATGTAACATATTGATGCTGAAAATTTGCAAATAGTTTAAGAAAAGTATGAATATTTCAAATCCATTAAAAACTCATTTTTTTTTATTGTGAATGGTCACATATATTGCAACATTTATCTTAGTCATACCTTATCTTAATTTTAGTCGAAAGTAATCAAAAATTTAATCAAATGTTTTTAGAATTAGGAAACAACATTATGAAGTTGTTTCCATTCCAAGTTTGAAACATTCCTACTAACATGAAACATTCACGTAGCACTTACTCATGAATGTTTACTGAACAGACCAGGCGCCTTCATGGCCACACATAACCTCTAGGGAATTACCTTAATGAAACCACTCCCTGAGTCTATAAATAGACCTATGTAAGGGGGATTCCCAGAGATTATGTCACCAGCTGACACGGTACACGAGTGGGGTAGAGAAACGATCACGGAATGGTGGTAACATCAGCGCCTACAGGAGCTATGAAGGTAAAATGTGGCATATCCAGGGTTTTTAGAAGTTACTCTACATTAAAATGTGGAAATTTGTGAAAATTATAGTAGCCATTATAAAAATAAAAATAAATGAATAAATTTAAAAAAAATAGCAGCTGCATTGCTGCATAGCTATAGGTTTCATGTTTTGAAGAGTCTGTTACAAAAATTGCTTCATAGGTATATGTTTCATGTTTTGAAGGCCTATATCAGCATTGCTAAATAGCTATATATGTGGCTGTCCAGCCCGTATGAGCCGTAAATGCCAGAAACTTCTTTTTGTGCTACAAGCGAAAATACAAGTCAAGGTCGTTAATTGCCAAAATTGATTTTTTGACAGATTCACACAATCTATGTGCTTACTACAAAATACCAGCAAAGTTTCATTTCAAGAAAATGATAGAAATGTGAAATAAATCTGCATATCTTTAAGAATATCAACAGAAAATATATATGATCTTTGAATGCATTTATCTCAGTTATAAGTTTTACTCCCTGACAACCTTTGACGGACCATAACTGGAAATCGTGTGAAGTTCATTAAGGTGTCAATTTAATCCTTAAAGCATGGTCTTTGCAAATAATTAAGTGACAACAGGTGGCATTTACGGCTGGTTTGGGATGGACGGTCACATATGTAGAACAAAATAATGTAGATCTCAAAAGCCATGACTTTTCATACATAATTATACCACATTTATGATTGTACAGTCCCTATAGGGTCTCTTAATTTATCTTCTAGGTTTTTTTTAGTCATTTAAAAAGATGACAAGCAAGTGAGGTGAAACTGATCAGTGATGACTACAAAGTTAAGGCATAAAAATGGCATCCTTGCAGTGGTCATGCAATGCCAGAATAATATCCTCATATTATACAAACAAACATACTTACATTATTTTCATAGCGCTGCTTCATAATGATTGTACGCTGAATATGACAAAGAGCAAAAACAAAATTACATGGAAAACAAATTGTTTCAGACTTTTCTGAAAAAAACCTGCTAGAGTAGACGACTCTCTGATAGGAACAGGAAGCTGATTCCAAAGAGCAGGAGTAGAGTAGAAAACTTCTTTTGTTCAGCTGATTGACTACCTCTGGCAGGTGCAAGAATATGGATGATGAGAAATAATCAGGAACCATTTGATGGAAACACTTGTAGACTAGGAATTTGATCCTGTTTTCAACAGAGAGCCAATGTAGTTCCTTCAAACATGTGGTTGCATGGTCTTGCTTATGAACTTGGCATACCATTTTCGCAGCCCAGATCTGAAGGTATTGAATATCAGTCTCACTTAAGAGCTGCCACCCTGACTGTTTAGCTTTGCCTCAATTGACCATGGCTGTTCTTGAATAATGCCTTCCAACATCCAGTCAGCTAAGCTAAGTTTTATGCCTCAGTTAAAAAAGTGTCCAGAGAGTTAAAAACAAACCCCATGACATTTCAAAAACAACAAATTTCTTTCTATTTTTATTCTGTTAATAAATGAACACATCTTTAATTTGAATGGCAAGACAATGTTTTGAAAAAGACCGATTTAAATGGGTGCCAAATATTGTGTTTTCCTACATTAGCTGATTCACTTGTTTTAAGCTTTCATAAACATGGCATGAGACTAGTTAAGCTTTTATTATCTCCTGAGAGTGCAACTCAATTAATTCTTTTTATATAAAACATATTTTGATAAATGTCACTGCAGACCGCATTGGGTAAGTGTTGAAATCTACAATATTACTTCAGGTTAGTGAATGTTTATAAAACATTGTTGCTAAAGGCTGTTGTCTGAAACATGACAAACACAAAAAGTGCAAAAACTTTTGAAGCGCATTTTCCTCTCCTGAAGGGACGGACATAATGTGAGAGATACTAGTAACAGTGTTTCTTCCTCTTGCACTTGAGTCAGTTCTATCGGACAAACCCAAAGTTGAATTTCACTTTGGTAACTCTGTATCATCTTTCACATTAACTAAGGCCGGGGTTAGATGAACGACAAGGTCACATAAATTTTACTGTCGTAATACATCTGCATCGTATTCATTACAATCGGGTTGTCGTCGCATTTTAAAAAAAAACGATGACAATTTCTGTCGTTGAGATGGATTTATTGTAATAAAGTTGTAAGTAATGTGGTAAAAACAATGTGTGATCGCTTCTCGTCATTGTAAACATAATGCGAAAACTCCGTAAAAAAACCGAGTGACCTTAGTTCAATTAAACTACGCCCAGCCTCAGCTAAGCATACAGTATTTAATCGACACTTTCGTACGACAATATCATAATTGGTTTGGTCCTTGTGTGACTGGAAAGTAATGCAACACAGTTGTAATAAATAATTGCAAAAAGTAAGACTGACCACATGTTCTAATTAATTACGACAATAAAATTATTGTAGTAAATGTGACCTCAGCAAACGGTACCTTATGTCCTTAAGTCAGAGCTACAAGTGTCTGATAACAAACTCTTAAAAACTAATCAATAATCAATATTTTAAGAGCAGTCTTTAGTTCATGAGCCTTTTGTAAGAGTTTAGCTCAAAAGACTCCTATTTTAAGCGCAATATTTCAGAAATGATTGGTTCAAGAGCTCAAGCTGACCAGCAATATTGGCTACCAATGGTCACTTAAGGTTCATGTTACTTAAGATTCGACAGCCCTTTCAGAGTCAACCATTCATCCCCAAGCCCTGGTTCAGAAATACGGGCAGCACACGTGTACTGAAACATAAGTTGAGCACTCCCTGGACTGAATCTAACAAGTGACTGCCACCAGGGCTTGAACTCTGTGCACCAAAAGCAAATAAATCCACTTACTAAACCATGCTACTTAACTTCCCTGTTCCTAAATATTCTTTTGCACCATTCCTATATGTAGGCTGTACAAAAGGACAATGTCCTAGCAGGTAGCTATTCTTAGATGTCAAAAGATGCCATCAGATATAATTACATGGATTTCCTCCTATCTATCTCTCACAACTCATCAGACTCAGCCATCTACTTTACATAATATCAGTGTCAAAACACGTCAAACTTGCTCTACATTTTGTGCCAATCCATTAACTGGAGATTGAATCGTTTCATTTCTCTTATATAAGCTAAAACAGTTGTTCACAAATACAGTGGCAACACTAAGGGGGTGGTGGTGGGAGGGGCACAGGGGGCATTTACCCTAAAAAACAACCCCCCCCCCAAAAAAAAAGAAAGAAGCTTTTGACCAAAAATTCTCTCAATTTCCCCTTTTTATTGATAATTTTGACATAAAATGTACACATTTGTGTACGCTTCATACATATTTCACTATTTAATACCATTATCTTAGCCCAAAATATGCATTTGTTGGCAAAAATAAACAAATTTGTCTGATTTTTCCACAAAATTTTGCCCCCCCCCCCCAGAAATTTGTCTTTCCCCTCATTTTCTACCCCCCCCCTGGATTAAGATGCTGGCGCCACAACTGCACATATAGTATCAGACACAGCACCAAACCAGTGATAACTATAACGGATTTTACATATGATAGTGTTCTTGTCACTAAGGATAAAAGTAATATCAATACTTGCAAATATGAAATATTGCATTGAATAAATGCCAAATTACTTGTTTATAGGAAAGGTGGCCCAAAATATATTAAATGTTAAAAACCCGGGTATAAAACACAGTAGTCTGCATTGAGATGCATATGTACTATCAAATGGAGGCATGATGGTGTATATATTTTTACCATCAAACGAATATAAGCAGTTAATATTTGGTGTATATATTTTTACCATCAAACGAATATAAGCAGTTAATATTTGTTTTATATAACTCATCTATAGATTCTAGTCATTCGATAACACATTTAAACTATTGTACTTATACCCATTACCCATGTGGCAGAAAGTAATAGGTCCCACTGTAGTCTGTACACTGTTGTTTTTTTATCAAACGGATGAAAGTGGTAGTAAAGACCATCAAATGGATGACAGTGATAGTAAAAATGGCAAATGGTCATGTGTTACAATCTTACCAATCAAATGATTAGAATATATGGATGAGTTATATAATACCAAATGGCAAGTGGTGTTTCCCAGGGGGGGGGGGGGCATTTAGTAAAAAAAGTGATCACGGGGATGTGCCGCAAACTTGGGTAGCAAAATCAGACTGTCTGGTATACCAATGGGTCCTTTTTCCTTTGCAAAATGTAGTATTTTGATGGGTCTGTTTTCGAAAATTTGCGCAAATTTTGGATTTTTTTTCTAAATTTCAAAAAAATCAAGAAATTTGCGCCAAATTAGAGTAAATTTTCAGAGAAAATTTCAATTTTTGCATAACTTTCGACTAAAAATGTGGGGAATTTGGTATATGGATGGGTCCTTTCTTGAAAATTGGTTTATGCATGGGTGGTACTTCAAATTTCCCAGCGGCACATCCCTACCAAAACCAAACTTGAGTACCCCCGGGTGGTGTTTACTGTGTTAAATTTATGTAGGAGTGATATAAGGACCATTCTACAGCAATAGTCACAAGTATCGCCAAAATATTACATGATCATGCCCTTAAACTTAAATGTGCTTGAGTTTTTTTCAAAGGTTGCTACAAATCTTGAAACTGAGATTGCATTCAAATTATAGGACAAGATCATGTGACATTTTGGAAGCTTTTATTACCATTGCCAAAGAATGGCGTGTCAGCGCAAGGAAACAGATAGTCATAAAAAGTATGAACCAAGGTAAGGAACCTTTGTGGTTGAAACACCTCAAATGTTTGGAACATACTTGGTCAGTAACCCTGCAAGCACCTTTCAAATCTTCCTCCTTTCATTATGCCACATAATATAAATTTTGAAATATATCTTACTTAAAATTATTTCTGAGAGCATTCCCTTTCTAATCTCAATTTCCACAAGTTTCCTTTAAAATTATCGGACTTCCAGAGTAGATTATACACTAGGCCCATTGGGATAGCCAATAGACCTTAAACTGAGTTTAGGGTTTAACAGGCGGGTCTTCTAATGCATCAGTAACCATCTTTATGGCACCTAGCCAGACGAATCAACACAACATGCTTACGGTTTATGACATTTTGTGTCTATTTGAATCGAATAATATGGTCGCATGAAATTCAGATTGTGAAGTCAAGTATATTGCACGCTTCACTTGCTTGCTTTTTCATTAAATCATATAGATGAAAACTCTTAATGAGAAGTGTCTTTAACGATATGCAATCTAATGCTAGTTTGAAGTCAAGTTCAAGATCATAAATGTGACCCACCATATCAAAAGGTACCTTAAGGTCGGCAGAGCAAATTACGTGATACGGGCCATCGAAGCTGAGCATAGTCAAAAATCACGTCCAAGGTCGAATTTTTAACTTCATCTTCATTTTTAACTTCATCAGAAGTAGAATTGTATTCTATCATATTAATCAGGTTCCAACACCCAAAACATGAGAAATATGTGTTAAAAACAAAGACAAAAATCCTCTCTCCATTCAAGTTTTACTCAGTACATAAACATTAAACTTGATTTTCTCAGAACTATAGTTTTCTGAATCAGGCCGATGTCTTTTACCAATTTGGATGTAACTTCGCAACCGAACATCTAATAATCATTAATAACCTGCGTAATAGCGCGATCCAATCTAGTAGGATTATTTCTACTTTTACGCAAACTACTGCGCGGTCATTATCAGGTAACAATGACTTCTGTTAATGACCCGCGTAGCGCGTATGCTTTAAACGCAGCATTACGTGCACGCAATGATATTGCGGAGGTCGCGTTTTACTAAACGCAATGCGGACGCAGTGCCTAGACCGATCGATATTTTAGCAGATGGCAAAGAAACAAACTAAATAAAATTATGATTTTCACCCGTTTTTGGTCAAAATCAGTAAGGATTTTAAAGATAAAATTACGGTTATTAATGACAATAATAACTTTGCACCATCTTTTAATTCGGTCATTGTTTAAAATCGTTGGTGTTTGTTTTGTGCCTCCGTACTTTTCTTCGGGAGCTACGCTCCCTCAGAAAAGTACCTCGGCCCGAAACAAACACCTCCGATTTTAAACAATGACCTCAAAAAAGATGGTGCTCAGTTATTATTGTCTAAAAAGCAAGGTATCATTTTAAAGTTTAAACTCTCAGCTTCCAGATGAGATGAAAAAAAAAATCAATTTTGATTTTGGGACCCTTAAAGTACCTTTCGATATGGCGGGTCACATATGTACTGATCAATATTGAAGATTGGCCAATTTCATCCAGTCCAAAAAATAAAAACTTGTATGGGCTTTTATATTGATTTTTTTTTCTAAAGTATGGTTCAACCATGGTTGGTGACATATTGCATTGCTTCTTTTGTGAAAAGCATTTATGACTTTTAACCTGGCTCATGGAATGATGACTTCAATAGTGGGTGCTTTTTTTAGCATCCAGATTTTTGTGATATAAATTAAATCAACGCACCCATATTCTAACAAGCAGGACTGCATTGGATGCAATTCTTCTTAGTGTATGAATAAGTGAATAGTCTATTTACAAACTCGCCTATCTACAGCCATAATTGAGTTCCCTCGCACATACCACACCAAATGTTGCACAATTTCCATTCTAAAAATAGAAACAAAACCCACTTGACTCATCTTTCCTTTTTTCAAATTCAACAGAATATGTAAGTTCCACATCTAGGGGTTTTTTCAAGACGTGATTTCCTGGGTAATAATATGCAAAATGAAGTACGCCATTCTCTTTTTTGATAAAGAAATGAGGGGCATATTAAGAATGAAAGAAATTTTGTTTAAAGCCGATGACAACTTGATGATCAAATATTTTCAAGGTGAAAATAGGTACATTGAGGCATTGATGAACTTACATGAAGCTATATTACCCTTTTTCTCAGATACATCCAATATCTGTTGGGAGACACAGACAACATGATGAGCTCTGACAAACTGTGAATTAGCACAGGATCGATGTGCTTGGAGAAAGCTTGTAGTCTCCTGCTCTGCAGTCGGCAGATGATGATGATATTGCTACATCTGCCAACAGAAATGGTTAACCCTAAAGCTCCCAAAGGTTACAAAAAGCTACAAGAGCAAATCACCAAAATCGCCTAAGTCCGAATACGTCATACACCAGGGTCCTATATGGGGACAAAATCGCTGCCTAGGCAGCGCCCCTCGGGTGGCTTGGTATAGGTGGACACGGGATACGAGAGGTCCCTGGTTCGAGCTCCGGTGGAAACCTCCAATTTTTGACACCCTTATTTCCAAGGAGGTAAGGGTTAATTGTTCTTTTTTTTGTAACAATTGTGTTGCATTTTCATTTATATGAAACCACCAATGCCTTGATGGGTGGATGTGATGTTCATATCTGGTATGACATTGTCAATTTCAAAAGTGTTAATATTAAACGTTTCCGCACATTATCTTCAACTGATTCAAACGACTAATACTTTCTCACAAACTATTATTATATCCATACTTTCCACGATATAGGCCTACTGTTTCAACGCTTTAAATCAGTTCTAATATCCAAGTCACTTAGGTATTGGGGATAGGATTATTCTATAATGGAAAGCATATCATGACTAACAATTCCCAATTTGACAACAATACGATCAAGCCCTCTAAATCTGTTTCACTTCCTAAAGTGTTCTGATTTCCAATGAAAAATCCTGTCTTTATATCCCTTGACTCAATCTATATAAAAGCATACCATGGAACTGAGGGTGAAGTTTTGTACAATAGCTACGGCAAGGCATAATGGACAAAACACTTAACTATGGAAATTTTCGCATTATTTAAAGGTGATTTTTTGTAAAAAATATTTCAATATTTTACCTGTAGATGAGATGATTTACACTTGGTATGTTCCAAATAACATTATGAATATATAAGAAAAGTTAAAATTTCATTTTGCAGGTTGGTCTTGGGTATGAGGTTATTCTCTAAAAGTATATATATGTCTGTAAATCATTGACTGCAGATAAGTCAAAACTATTTTGAATGTTTGCATTTTATCTACTGATAGAGCTTAATTTAAAGATTCCAACTCTGATGCCAGCTATAATTATTAATGAAAGAAAATCAACATATTAGAGTTTGAATTTGACACTAAAAGTTTGCATGCTGCCAATATTGCAGCGAACACTTCAAATGAGACAAAAATCTCAAAATGTTTAGAAGTTTAAAGGGGCAATTCATGACCCACTTTTTATCCTCAAGGTCACCTCTATGAAAATTGAGTTTTTTAGGTTGGTATATGTTTCAATCCTTAAGCCATTCTTTCAAATGTGCTTGCATGAGAAAAGTGAGAAAATGTGTCATTTTCTAATTATTGTTGGGGCCCGACAATAATTACAACACAGTAACCTATGGACATTTTTAAAATGCTGAAAAGCTTGTAACTAAAAACGAATGGTCGGAATTAAGTTAAATTTTCAGGGTACATTTGTGTTGTACTCTACTTGTTATTTAGCTAGAAAATAGGTGAGGTTTTTATCACATCAGAATCATAGATTGCACCTTTAAGTATGTAGTTGATTTTGTACAATGCCCCTTGAAAAAACAATGTGTACATTGGTTGGATTGAGCTACAAACTGAAAGTGATGCATAATGCCATGGTAATTCATTATGTCCCTTTTGGCGCACCATACAGACAGGTCTTAAATTTTTCACTTGCAAGGATACAAAATACAATCACATCGTACCGAAAAACAATACCAAGTTTTGAATTTGGTCCATGGCAGGATGTAGCAGCTCATAAGGCCAAAAAATAAATTGTTTGTTTGCCCTCCAGTGGAAAAATTAAAATTTTGGGTTGGTCGGTCGGTTGATCTTTTTTTTTTTTTACTCTTCACATATTTTAATCTTTTTTTTTTTACTCTTCACATATATTTTAAAGAATGATGTCATTCCATGGATTTTATCATGAATACCAAGCAATACAGGGCTTAATCAAAGATTGTGGGTCATTATTTAGAGGAAATATGCATTTTATACTACTAACTGTGACTTTATACTGCTAAATTTTACGTTTTCCATCGAAAATATTGAGTTTTCATATTTTACATGTTTGAAGAAAAAAACCCACCCTGAAATACCCGACCCAAATTGTTGGCATTTTAGGGTCGGTAGCGGAGGCAAACAAACATGAGCCAAAAACTATACACTGGCAAAATTTCATGGTAAATTTGGCAGGCACATGCAGTCAAATGTTTTCGATGAACCCCCTTCCACTGAGCTTACACTTGTGCATGATTTCAAGTCCAAATTTAACAGTATAAACTTAGTGGGAGTTGTTGGCTTAAATGAGATCACTTACAGATGGTTTGAATCAAATCAAAATATTACTTGTCACAATCTTATTTAGAAGTAATCAGTAATGAGACAAGTTTAGACAAATGTTATGATGTTAATGGCTCAAAAACTCTGTAAGAATGCAGTTAGTATAATGTTCACTAAAGGAATCGCAACATTTTCAGGCTGGGTTTATTTTCTGCAGGGGCGTAGCTAGGGGAGGGCAAGGGGGGGGGGGCAAGTTGCCCCGGGCGCCACCTCTAGGGGGCGCCAAATCGCCACTACATGAAAAATAATTGGACCAACACCTGGGGACATACTGCTGAAATTAGCCAGTTTGTGCCTATTTTTTTGTGCGCTCCGCGTGCCCTTAAGATTTCTATATTTTTTAGCTTAAATAAGCAAATATTACTGCAAAAAACGCAAATGTTTTTGCGCCCCCTTATAATTCAAGTATTTTTTAGCTTAAATAAGCAAATATTACTGCAAAAAATGCAAAACAAATTAGCCAAAAAGAGAAGTTTTTCGAATTTTGGGGGCCGTACCTTTTCAAGTTGCCCCCCCCCCCCGGACGCCAGTTTCACTTCTTGCCCCGGGCGCCAGACAACCTCGCTACGCCCCTGATTTTCTGGGGAAAGCACCTTGTCATTACTAAAAACATTTGGGGCAGCTGGAGTATAATTTGGGACCAGATTTTCTTTATGTAGGTATGGTGTTTAGGCAAATATCTAGAACAATGTTTTGTGGGCAAATATTTAAGATAGGTTGAAGTAAAGTTGATTGTATGGAATGAAGTACAGGTGATATCTGATATATTATCATTTGTAGATTGAATTAGGGTAAGGGGTTCTTTTTAATTTTTTACAGTTTTGGGTTGTGAGTTATACTAGACTAGTGTCAGACAAAGATGCATACTTTTTGAAAATTTTGATGAAAAAAATTCCACAAAAGATACCCGATGCATCTAAAAAAAGAAATTTCTTGTATTTCACTAAGATCAATAATCTTTGATTAATTAAATGGTTAAACCCAATAAATTAATCTGCTATCATACGATACACTAAAGGTCAGATTATACTTTTTTGAGCTACCAAATATTTGGTGCATCAAGTCTTTGTCATCTTATAATCTGATATATAGTTACAATGTATTTTCT
>JXSR01S000239.1:60613-72291 GCA_000969725.1 Ophiothrix spiculata
CAGGAACATGTTCTCTGATGTAAATTGTATGCTGGTGTCTGGCCTCTTAAATCTCACACAACCTTACACTGCAGGCTAGTTAAGATAAATTGATCTTTTCCCTTGATTGATCAATATCATATGGCATTGAACATCAAACACAGAACATGCTTGGTGCATGGTGATGGTCAAGTTTTTGCACCTTGTACATGTAGCTAATTGTATAATGCTGCCCTCAAAGTCATGCATGTAAACATCACTGTTTTGTCAACCTACCTTTTCACCAAAGCCATTAATTCATTAATGATTGATAGAACATTTAGATTCATATTACGAGGCGGACTGAGAAACTAAGTTTTAAACTCAGAATTGGGACTATGAATAGACATAACCTGTTGTATTATAACGGGTCGAATGTAACCCACCCCACTTACTCTACTGTAATAATCACAACGCATACCAACACTTAATAAATGTCCAAATTTTTCATATGACGTAGCCGAGACTCGAACCCTCTCGCACCCAAAGTTAACTGGCAGCGGGTAGACCAAAAGAGGACTTCCCCATCAGGTCTATACACTGAACAAACTTATACTTTTGTGACATTACTCCCTCCCTCACACATGACACGTCCTCGTGTCTTAATCACAACATCAACAACTCCTATAATTCATCAAGAGGAGTGACTATTCATGACAAAATATCATTGATATAGCCTAATCCCTTCAAGGTAAAGTTTAAAACTTTTTGATACCCCCTCGTTTATAGGGCCTCCTGTTGTTGTTGCCTACATGTACATAGTCATTACTCTTTCTTTTTTTCTTTCTTTTTTTAACAGCACCAATGGAACATGGGTTAACAAAACTAAACTAAGAAAAGGACAGAAGATTCAGATCACACATGGAGATGAAATATTCATTGTGAAGAAACCAGGAGTGCAAAGTAGGTGATAAATGCTTGTCTTGTTTGTGGATGTATTTTGTATTTGTAGATTGACTTAGGTATTCAAACATGCCACAGAGTTGTTCATCGCGAATCAACAACGATGCATCCATGCGTCTGCATATTTTTATCGCGCGAGGGTAGCTTTAGCCATCCGAGCGTGATAAAAATACGCCGAGGCTTCGGATGCAGAGTTGTTGATTTGTGATGAACAACTCTGTGGCGTGTTTGAATACCTTTCAACAACAAAAATCTTCCTTCCCAAGCACCGGGCTTTTGTAAGTACTAAAAAGTATAAGCGCCCGACGCGCGATGATCAGTGCGCCGACTTTTGTGTACTGCGTAAACGCCGTGCCGTGCGTGACGCGCTAATTTGAGTATAAACTGTGGATTCATCACGAATCAACAACGGTACGCTTCTGTAATAAGAGATACAGTGAGTTGTTGAAATGGTGGTTATTACCTTTATGTTCATTCACATCAGAGTGCATTGCGTGTGCCTATCTACCACTAACCTCCAGTAAAGTCCACCCCTGGTCAGTTTTCATTTTTTGCAGATTCAAATAGACAGAATCTTCTTCTTTGAGCTTCCAATTTAAGTGTGGGCTTCATTAATGAAGAATTAACACACAGTAGAGTGAAGTTGCGCTATCCAAATGATTACAGTCCAAAATTTCAATTGCAGATATATACAGTGGGTGCGTTAAAAACATGATATATACAGTAAAAAAAAGAAGTAGAAAACATGTTCAGACTGCTGATTAATGGGAGTGGTTCCCTTTAATGCCATTTTAAAGGCATCAAGTAATGGGTAGTCTGTAGAGTCCGTTTTGAGTTTGTTCCATTCATTGCTTGTGTGTGAAAAGAAGAAGAACTTGTACACATCAGTAAAACCTAACATATTGAAAGATATGTGACCTTTAGTGTTGGATGTTGGAGTAAAATGCTTTGTCCGATCAATGTCCACTAGGTTAAATCGGATCTTGAAGAGCAGGGAGAGACGTGATTCCTGACATCCACAAAACTGTGGAGAAGGCTATTTCAACTCTTCCAGAATGGTAGTAGCACTTTGTCTGCGGTCATATCTACCGGTGACGTATCTGGCACTGGATCGTTGAATCTGTTCTACTTTCCTGATGTTTCTGTAGGTGTGTGTGTCTTTAGCTTTACAGTGGTTAGTTCACACAACTTCCAGAAGTGGAGTTACATCTTTGAAGCATGACATATCGGAAAATGTCAAACCAGCATAAAAACCTGCGCTTACATGTTTAGATCTGTAAAAATTTGAAATCTGTAAAAAGTTTGATTTCACCAGAATGCAATTTTCATATGTTTTTGCCTTTATGTGTACCTTGACATTAATAATATAGGTTCGTGCATGTGGGAGTGGTCACTGGCAGGTCACGTGTTGTTATTTATCACTTTAAATAAAAATATGGATGTAAACAAGCAAAATCATGTGGTATTTTTGGCTGTTTAATTTCAGATGTGGCGTACATGTTTCAGGAAATGGCGGAGCTGGAAAGAGAGCAGATGGACGATATGGATGCGACATTAGTGTATGACAGTGGCGGAGACGATCCTGGTAATGTTTTAAAGGGGTGTGATGAAATACAGCGTCCGTGTGACTGAAATGTCCTAGCAACTATTAAATTGTGTAGAACGTACTTGTACATGTGCAATCAATAAATCATGGATTGCGACTTATTCCGTGTAGTTCAATTAGACCCGGACACCTGGTTATGGGGGACATTCAGTCTCATTACAGGGGCAATTCATGATCAACGCTTCATCCTCAAGGTCACCTCTATGTCAAAATCGAGTTTTCAGCTATTAAGAATCCTTGACCGGTATGCATTCCAATCTCCACACCATTCTTTCAAATGTGCTTGCATTTGTAAAGAAAAATGACAAAATGTGGCATTTTCTAATTATTGTCGGCCCCGACAGTAATTTCAATAGCGTAGCCTATGGGGATTTTCTTTAATTCCCAAAAGCCTGTAATTTGAAAACGAATGGTCAGAATCAAGTGAAATTTTCAGCATACATCTATATTGTACTCTTCTTTTTATTTAGCTAGAAAAGAGTTGAGGTTGTAGTCACACCAGAATCGTGAATTGCACCTGTAAGGCTGGGTAGACCTTTTTTTAAGGGTTTTTGTACTCTAACTCTCAAACTAATTGCATAAACCATATAAAAGTATACATTTTTAGAAGTGTTTTTTTATCCTGAACATATTGGTGGTATCTGTTTTTGACCAAAAATGTCGATTTTGGCAAAAAATGCAAAAAATTGCCCCCAACATTTCTGGAAAGCCTAACAAAAATTTGCATTTGTGAAAAAAAAAGTGGTACGCATGCTCGTCAGACCACCTCAAAATCTGACCCAAAATGTTGTAATCATGTACTGTACAGAAAATTCCAACCCAATTTAACACATAAATTGACCCTTACATGGCGTAATGGACATTTGGCATAACACACTGCATGAAATGGACCCTCAATGGCATAGCGCACTATTTTCTGCCATACAAAAACATGAATATATACATTGGAAGCCTTTTCTGTTGTATTTCTTGGTAGTTTAGAATAGCTGGTGAATAAGTGACCCTTAAGTCAAAGATACTGTTAAAAGATGAAAAGGTACCCCTAAAGATGTCGACAATGGGCCAAAATCAGACCCTTTTATAACATTTTTCTGAAGAGTATGCCTACCACTTTTTTCTTCAAGTGGCCCATGGGAATATTTCACCGTATTGAAGCTATATATGATTGTGTGAAGGTTTTCAGATTGATAGTATTTAACATCCAACAGTGTAACTTTCACCAATCAATACCTAAAATTTTGCTAAATGGCAATAAAAGTCCCATTGTCTTTGTAGTTATTATTATTTAAATTTTTGACAACTTATATTTATTTTTAGACACAGAAGAGTATCGCTCATTCCGAAAAATCGGGTGCCAATAGCATGTTTTACGTTCTTTTGTCCACAAAAACCTTCCAGTGCCTTTATTTCTTCCAATACTGCAATTTTCGGGTAGGGCTTGTCAAAATCTACTTGGTCATATATGGTTTGTCATACTTTTAATGCCATTATGACTCTGATTTATGCCTTCAAAGTAGTGAAAAACGTGAAAAATAGCTAAAAATGGGTTTCCATCGCAAACGTGTTACTTTTGGACATGCTCATTTTCTTTTAGTATATAATACTTTTTCAAGCCTAATATAATTTTTATACAGATAAACAATCAGCATTTTGTATCTGAACAATGATTTCTAAATTTGATGACATCTTTCCATAATTAAAAAAAGAAATCCATTTTCCACCAACATCGTGTGAGCTACGTTACTTAAGTTTGGCATACCATTATTTGATGGGAAAAAACAGCAATTCCAACAAAATTCAAGTATGCTGACAGCAAACATTCCAGTGAATTTGAAAACCATAATAGAAAATGTCAAATTTATTCATGTTTGATGAAAGAAAGTGTTGAACATGAAAATTTGAACCGACCATGTTAAGAAATGTGAGCTACGTAACCATATATCTCAGTAACCATAGGCATTGCAGCAATTCCATTTTAGTATGTGATAGAGATATACACTACTACTTCGTTTATATTAGAATTTACTAAGTAAATGGTCTAATGTATGTTTTGTGCATTAAAACATGCAAAAACAGTGAGCTACGTTACCGTGATCTACGTTACTACTGACCTCTACAGAACTTATAACTACCGTTTCATGACTTTTCTATGCACTAACAGTGCATATGAAGGATACACTTGCCTACAAATGCAAAAAATTGGCGAGTATCAATACTTACAAATTGAGCAAGTAACGTAGCTCACCCATTGCCCACCATGTAAAAATGGGTAAGTCTTTGTAACAGAAAAAATATAAAAGTGGTGTTGACAAATCACTTGGATTCAATGTCCATGACTAGTTTACTAATAAAAAACGCTTAAAAGAAAAATATTTGAGCAACTTTATTTTTTCATTTTTTTCAACTGCATTGGCACCCGATTTTTCGGAATGAGCGGTATGCCCTTGAATCAAAATCTGATAAAGAAGATCACACAAGTGTGGGAGTGAAAAGAAGCAGAAGTGATGTAAGTAAGACAGGTTACATTGTTTTGTTAAAAGAACATGGGTCCCAACCATCAGCCAATTTAAAAGGGGAACCTTGAGTTGCCATCATTTGATGTCGCTTATGAGCAGAGTTAGGGTGAAAACATAGTCAGCCTCCAAACAAAATTTTCGCTACCAAACATTTGGCGTGACGTCAAAATGACGAGTGACTTTAAATAAAATAACTTTAACACACAGTTGAAACCAAATAAAATTTTGCGCTATATTGCACATGTATTAATTGCCATATACATTGCACCAAATGTTTGTTACCTGTTCATACTTTAAATTCGATAGCAAATATACGTTGATGTCACGACCAAATGTTTGGTAGTGACAATTTTGTTTGGAGGCCGACTATATTTTGAGCTTTATTGTACCTACAGATTTGTCCAGAAACATGCCCGATAGGCTTGGCAAATTTTGTAAATCCTCACGTGATGCATAATCAGTATTGCATTTTATTTTGCATGCAACCATTCCAGCAGCATTTATATTGCAACTTGATTCTCTTTTTACATTCCTTGTCAATGGGTGGGCTCAGCATTTCAGCTCCCGACTCTTAAAGCAATAATATAAGATTTTGATCAAAAATGGTTTTCGTAAAACTGCATAAAACGAAGGAATGTGACTATCTAAAAGCGTTTTCAAGTGTATTTTGTGAAAAAAATGTTTTGCCACCAAAAAATGGATAAAAAGCACATGCAGGATTTCCTATACTAATACATGTGGAATTAAATTCGGGATCCCGAATTTAATTCAACAAATGACCAAAACAGAAAAAATAAGCATCTTTGAGCCAAATTGTTTGGAGGGTATTCATATCTACCAAAAACAAACCCAATAAGTCCAAAAAATCAAAAGTCATGGGTGACAGGGGGCGCTTCATTTTTAACACTTTATAGTATTACTTTAATGATTGAGCATTGAGGGTTGGGATGTTGAGTGTTTACGCAATCTTATCTTGAGCAAATTATTTGACCCTCATGTGCTTCCTTTAACCCAGGTGTCAAATTTAGCAGAGTCGGCGCTGCTTAATCGGGATCCTCTTAAAAGGGATTTTTTGTTCATTGACATGTTCAGTCGTGGAACCGTTTCTTTATGTACAAAATTGACCTGTAAATTGGGACATTCCTCCTGATAAATGGGATAATTTTAAACAAAATGCATTAATTTGATGAAAATTTTATGCAGGTAAGTTGCAAATATGGGACAAAAATCTGAAACCACAGCCCCAAATTCTGTTGAAAATCTCTGCAAAAATCGTAATCTATTCACAAGGTCTGTAATATTCCCTCATTGTGTCTACTTTTTGTCAGCTCATGAATTAAGTGTATATTCAAGTGTTTTTGTGCCCTAAAAACATCTCACTTATGGCGATTTCTGTATTTTGATTAATTCGGATAACTGGTTTTTGCTACTCCCGAGGTGTCCCGATTAAGTGGTGTCACCTGTACGGTGTACTGGCATCCTTGATGCTGGGAAGTATACATAACAGGCAAGTTGGGAAGTGGGAAGGAGGTATCACGATCACCTGGGAACAATATTACAATAATATACAAATATTTGCTGCAAACGAGGGTGATGTTGCATAATATTCGCCAAGGTAATTGGAGACCATATGGGGCTACTATTGTAGCACGCTCACGGTGTCTTGTCAGATTTCACCCAATCAAATGACTGGATTAGTGATGTTTAATGAAAAAGAGAGATGGTCACTCCTACGTGTGCATACACAAGCCTTGGGCTTATACAAATGGCAGTGAGTTGAGTTCAATATTTTGGCAATAATAAGTCGACCAAGATGATGGCTAACTCTAATGAGGTATGAGTTGGAATCTCTTCTGCATGATGGTGTTCTTTTTTTTTCTCTGATAGGAATCACCTGAAAGCCAACATAAGGCTAAAAGACTCCATACTGATAATGATGGTAAAGAAGAGAAAACTGAGGTCACAAATCAAGGTAAGTTGGGAATGGCAATAACGCCTAAAAAAATTGTTTGATTGTTGTAACCCGACCGACCCTATTTTTACTGGCTTGCAGGACATTCAAAATGACAAATGTTTTACAGAAAAGTGAAGATGTTTTTGTATATGTGTCATATATTTTGTGTTCTTGTATGTGAAACATAGACTTAAAAAATTAAAAAAGATACTTAAAAAAAAATCTGACCTACCTACCCTATTTTTTTTCTATGTTACGCCAATCAAACAATTATTTTTTAGGTAGGCCTAAAGGTCTCACCTCACTCATACAGGTAAAGTTAAAGCAATACTAGAAGATTTTGATCAGAAATGGTTTTGAGTAAAAACACCCTAAAATGAATGAATGTGACTATCTGACAATGTTGTGCCACAGAAAAATGGATAAAACACATGCATGCTTTCCTATACCAATACTATTACATTTGGAATTAAATTTTTCATCCCGGATTTAATTCAATAAATGGCCGTAACAGAAAAAGTAAGCATATAAAGCCAAATCGTTTGGAAGGTATTATTGTCAACCTCGGGCCAAGGTTAGCGCTAGGCTGAGTATCTGAGTCCCGGACTCACCAAATTCTGAACTTTGTTGTATTTCTTACATGCTTTAAGTCCCATGGGACTCACATGATTTTGGGTCTAGTGCTACCCGTGAACCCCCCCCCCAAAAAAAAAAAACCCAATAAGCTAAAAACAAACCAAAAGTCATGGGTGACAGGGGTGCTTCATTTTAGCACTTTATAGTATTGCTTTAAGGTTCTTTGGTATCATTTGGTATTGCTTCTGGAGACCAAATACAATCAACCAATGCAAGTTTTCATAACACTTTCCAAAAATTATAAGGCAATAAAGAAAAAAATAAATAAAACCCTAGTTTTGGGCTTTTGTTGTCAAATTACACACATATTCAAGATTCAGGAGGAAATTGTGTTATATGGCAAATTGGAGGTAAAAACAAAGTAAGCCAACTTGATTTGGTGAAAATATGAAATAATACATTGCCTAAATAAAAGCAAATGCAACAAGTAAAAACAGAAACAATATAAAGACTCACCAAAAATTCACAGATAAAAATGGCATTATGTTTCAAGTGGGATAAAACCCCTTTTCATCAGGCAGACAAATAAACAAAGCAAAGAATCTACATAAAAACAATATGCAAAACATACAAATAATTCTAAAGGGCAAAAAATAAAAAATGACTTATCTTCATGAACTACAGTCAAGAAATGACATTTTTACCCCAGAATTACATCACATCATACTGCTCTATTTATTTTTGCGCTTCTCGCGCGAAAATTAATGCACCACGACATAAGCATGGTCGATAATTCGATATATCGAAATATATCGATTTTTTTAAAACATCGATATTGCCGATATTGGATTTCAAGGTTTATCGATATATCGTACTTGTCGATATTTTGAAAATAACATCGATAAATCGGGTGTACGATATTTCCACAGCTAATGATATATTGTACCCGTCGATGTTTTGAACATAATATCGTATAATCGGGCGAATGATGTCTACAAATCTAGCTATAACTATCGATAAATGTAAGTATAACTCACTCAGATAGCTCATTGTTAACTTAGCTCATGTTAATTATTTCACTCATATGAACAATATCTTTAAATAGTTCAAAATATCAACTTTTATGAAGGTTATGAGTGTAAAAATAAATGTCAATAACGTAGTCTTGAATCTTGAATGCGTGCGTGTAACTTATCGGCCTTCACGTATCAGGGAAATATGTTCAACTAGCAGCGATGTTTTATGCCCGTGCGCATTATTGCAACTTCGATATATAATATTTCTTGGCACATAAACACTAGTCAGTTAAAAAACTGCCATAAATTAATGATGATATCCTTTATTTTTAAAATATTATTTAGTTTTAGATGTTATATCCGAGTTATAAAATGATAACATGTCGCGCCAACACTGTAATCCATCGATGCACATAATATTTTACAATGAATAGAGGGACATTGTTTGCTCGCGATCGCGCCGATTATTAACAAAGCCGTCTCGGGGAAAACCACCTGAAAATGGACCGTGAAAAGCTGAATTTAACTGAAAATAAACTGTAAAAACATTGTTGCTTTTGCTTTATTTAAATATATTTTTATATCCTTTGTCCATTTAGTTCGATCTCAGTGGTTCCTTTTAAGATCAGTAAGAGAAATGGTATCAGCTTTCCTCTGCGCCCATCTCAGCTAAAACAACAACTAAAAACGATCTTAGTAACAAACATAAGTTTAAGATATTGTTTTAAGAAATAAAAACGTTTTATTAAAAAGAATGTTTATTACTCTTATTTACTGTTTTCCATTTGGGAATAATTACTGCCTTACAAGATGTTTAACTTCAACGTAGTTGATTTTATTCAGCTTCCCGGCCGCCTTTCGTCGTCCGGTACTATCTGCATGTAAATATGACGTAATCATCAGGTCGAAGTTCAATTTCATTCATAAAATGGTCAGTCACGTGATGATACGATGACGTATGCATTCACTGTAAAAGTAAGCCATCGCCGTCTCAAAGCATGATTTCGGCAATATTTTTCATCATGATCTTCACATGGTATGTATTTGTGTATGTGAGATCAAGAATTAATATGCTTCTTTTTCATAAAAATGTTTAATTTTCAATGATATTTTGAAAAGAAACGGCGATATATTTGATCAAACAGGGGTATGAGGAATTCTGCAACCAAACTGTGCTACGTAATTACAACACGGAAGTTAGGGTCGCGACTCGCCAGTGTTCGTTCGTTACGCATTGTAATTTATTCGGTTGGCGAGCTGAGAGAAAACATCGATATATCGATATATATCGATAATTGATTGCCGATATATCGATATCGGAAAATGGTCAATATCGACCAAACTTACCACGACAATTAATGTGTATTTGTTGCAAATAAGATTCCATACTCGGCCAATGTTCATGTGCGTGAAAAATAAAAACGTGCTAAATGGTCCAAAACCGGCTGAGCGCGAAAATTACTGAGCGCGAAAATATTGGCGTTTACAGTATTCAATTCACACATACTTGAAAAGTTTTGATTACTTGAGAGCTGTCACATGACTGTGAATGAACATTTCATTTAAAAGGTAAAATGTGAGTTGTGTGTATGTGTGAATGGTGTGCATGTGATTTTCTTTTCCCCCCTTTTTTTCATGAATGCTTGATTTTGCCCAGCTCGTCCCTTGGGCAAAATCAAGCATTCAGGCATAACAAAATCTCATGAACACTTGAGGCAGGAAAGTGAAACTGGGACAAGTTAAGATACCAAAGAAAATTTAAAGACAAAGAGTAGAGAAAAAGGATTGATGGTATTAATTGGCAATTAGGCAATGTGCTCTGCAAACCACTTCAGGGATCTAACTCAGACTTCATGTGTGAAAAAAGAGGACTATAATTGTTTCAAATAAATTTTTGACACAAACTGACAATCTGAACGCAGCTACCACGTATCCACAAGTTGGGACAAGCACAAGACATCTGACTCTGTGCGATGCCATTTGCAATCAGTAATTTACAGTACTGCGACATCGCACACGCCTAATTCTGGTACTCGGGCTCTGAATCTTCACACGGCCAATATTTATTGGAAACAACAATAGTGTCAAGCACTGTTGACTTGATTTACTTTGATAGGCCCTAATATACCACAACCTGACTTACATAATTCATAAAACTTACAAGGTAACATGAAAAAAACATAAACAAAAAACAAAGTTAAAATGGAGGAGTAGACTAAAGGCCAATAAGACCCGTAGAATGTCTACCCCCTGAATAAAACACACACACACACACAAAAAAAATATAGGACAAGAAATTGAACAAGAAACAATCTGACCACAACTATGAACAAGACGGGAACGAGGTGCTCAAAAAACCTTTTATTCATATTTTTCAATTATTTGTTTTTTAAGTTGAGTTCGAAAAGTATTCAATGTTTTAGCAGATTTTATTGTTTTTGAAAGAGAATTCCAAAGAATCAGGCCTTGCGCTTTAACAGATTGATCAGAAAAGACCCTTTTGTTTTTGGTTGGATTAAAGTCATTTATGATGTCTTGTTGGGTAATTGTGGAATTCAGAATGCCTCTTGAAAAAGCTATTAAAAGCTACAGGAAGATCGCTAACATTACATCGTCATGTGAGTGCAAGAAAGTTGTATCTGCAATGGCTGCCATATGTGATTTTTATTTAGCATCTTGTTGTTAGAATGTGAAAAAGTCTAAAAATTTCCCTGCCATATGTCAGTGGCTCTTGAAATGGTTGAACATCCTACAGTGTGCAATTAAAACTTTTGCAAAAACTCTGAAAATTTCCCTGCCATATGTCAGTGGCTCTTGAAATTTCAAGAGCCACTGACCCAAGACTGAACATCCTACAGTGTGCAATTAAAACTTTAGCAAAATAGAAGCTATTGCAGATACGACTTTCTTGCACTCACATGATGACATGCCATTTATATATTTCTGCAGGAAACAAAACTGATGTGTCAGTGACGCCAGCAGTCCTGGTATCCGCCATCAGTCAAGTGCCTGGTACCAGTAAGACACATATAGCTGGATCTTCCAAATCAGGTGAGGCTAATCCTTGAGAAACAAAACTGATGTGTCAG
>JXSR01S000239.1:74727-98312 GCA_000969725.1 Ophiothrix spiculata
GCAATCAGATTATGAAGGAGATGCAAAAACGTTTACTGAAGGATCAACTTGCTAGATTGTGTCCAACTGGGATGGTACTAGATCTTGCCCGTAAGCAACTATTTTTTTTATCTCTTTCATAAGTGAGTCTGTTCTTCACCTTGTTTAGGCTTTCGCCAAGTAAACCCAACTTGGTACTAGGTACCAAGTAAGCTAAAGGAAGCTTATCTTTTACAGATGTTTTTTAAATTCAGTTTTGAATGCAGGAGGAAGACCGTAGTACCCAGAGAAAAACCTGCGGAAGCAAGCGTGGACTGAAAACCAAATGCACATAAAGCGCCGGGCGCGGGGCTCGAACCCGGGACCTCATTGGTGCAAGGCGTGGGAACTACTGCTGCGCCAACCCGCTCCCGCTCGCCCAATGCTGCATTGTTATTTCAGTCTTATGCATCTGCAGCATATTAGCATAGTTTCATCTAGTCCTACATGGGTACACCAGGACGGAGTGCCTCAGATACCCAGATACAGTTAACTTTATCATCTTGCAGGCTCAATAGATAATTACAATTTCAGTGGTTAATAGCTGAAAAAGATATTTCTTTATTTCACATGGGGCAGCCATTGCAGATACAGATTTCTTGCGCTCACTTGACGAAATGGGGGGTTTTGAGCAGAGGGGCTTTTTAATACACAGTTGCCAGTTTTAGCCTGATTTCAGGTTTTTCTGAAGCTCAAGTCTTAATTTCAGGTTTTTGTATTTGACCTCAAATTTATATACTTGCATGTGTTTACAGTCCAATTTTTGAGGTTTTTTTTGAAGAATTCATTGCTTTTTCAGGTTTTTTTGCAAAGAAATGCATCTCAGTTAATATAAAAGTGCCATAACCATCATCATCATCATCATCATCATTTGAAAATGTCCTTCTCAATCATTGGTTAAAATAGTCACACAAGATACACAAATAATTTAGTATTATTTATAGCTAATCTTGGCAATTTGTTATTCAAAACTCATATATAAAAAAAGTATTTGATTGTTATTACAGAAACAGCTTCAGCATCAGATGCAGGAGATGGACAAAAGAAGGCCGCTGCTACTAGTGCTGAGGCAAAACAAGGTACATATAGGTCAAACAATAATTTATTGGACAGTTTAAACAAAAAACAAGAGTGAAGGGTTCCAATGTTTATGAATGTAACCCTTGCCCAGGATTTTTGTTGACATTGTCCAATAAATTTGTATTTTGCCTATAGCTAGAAACACAAACAATGATCCTGTACAAGTAAAAAGCATAGAGTTGCTTCCATTAGAAATTTCAAGCATTCTAAAATTTGTTTGGCACAACTGTGAGTTTCAAATTCAGGACCATCCACTCAATAAGCACAAGTAGCTGAATGCAGCACAAATGCAGAATACAGTGCATTTCATACTGTGGTTTCCACCCCTGGGGCCACTCAGGTATAATGATGTACACATGCGTGAACAAAGGTTTACAAAATGCCCCTAAACAAGTTTTAGCTTACCATAAAGAAATATCCCTAAACAAGGATTTACGTGCAAAATGTTACCCCTTAAAAAATTTTTGAGTGTTTTTTAGACCCCCAACTCTTTCCATGTTTTTTTGTTCACGTATGTGTACACCAATATAGCTCAGTTCCCCCCCCCTCTTGGGGTTTGCAAGTAAAGCCTAAAAAATGATTGCTTGTTTGGCATAATATAAAAAGATAGGTAGATAGGCCACTTTTTTGCTTTGCTTTTCAGCAGAAAACACCCAATTACATGCCAGTTTGGGTTGCTTTTTTTCATAAATTTTTCAAAAAGCACCTAATTCACTAAATTTGGGTGCCTTTTCAGATACTACCATTTTTATTACACCAATCAAACAATATTTTTAGGCCCAAGTATCTGTACGCAATTGAGTGCAATTACCTTTGTCTCACCAGTTCTGTTTTAGGGACCATTTACAAACACTTGTAAGGGGGGCCTGATGCCAAAAGGGGTCCTTAAAATTTTTCACCCTCGTAAGTGGGGGGGGGGGCCTTGAAAAAAATTACCACAAGTTTTCCGGTAAAAATTGAGTTTACATGCTTTTCTATGGGTTGACCACTAATTTTTGTCGCAAAATTTTTTTGAGGTCGAAAAGGGGGGCCCTGAAAATTTACTGCGATCCTTTTTTTTTGTATCAGGCCCCCCCTTACAAGTGTTTGTAAACGATCCCTTAGTGTGTTACTGCTCTAATCATTCGTAAAATCTTTTTGTTTTTTGACAACTGCTTTCGTTTTCTTCTTACCAAAGACCAATCAAGTTCAGATGCAAAAGCAGAAGGTCCATCAGAAGATACGATAGCAGAAACACTCCTATGTTGTATTTGCCAAGATATATTCCATCAGTGTGTTAGGTATAGTGCATTTCAGTTCGGCGGAACTCACATTTCCACGTACATTTTGTATCCAAATTGTGATACCCGTATCATAATTAGGATATGGAGGGGTATCCGAATTCTGATACGCCTGTCGTGGCGCAGGAAACAAATCGATAGCGCAAGCTGGGAAGTACACGTAGAACATCTTTCTTGCATTTATAATAAATTTATCTGTGGAAATGTCATTTCCATCTGTGCAATTCCAGCGGGACAGCTTCGAAACATGTCCTGATAGCTCCTTACCACAGACGGCAAAATAATTTGGCTAAAACTTTCTTAGAATTTAGATTACAAATGATGATAATGTTATTGACTTTCATACATACTAGTATGGTGCGCTGCGAAGCTGAATATTAATTTCAGCTGATATCCCGTTTCAGCTGTTTTTAATCCAAATTCGGATACGGGTATCAGAATTTGGATACTGAGTAACTAAATTCGGATACGTATCCGAATTGTGAGTTCCGCCAAATTGATTTACTTTAGCTGTCAAATGGTGGTATAAATTTGTAACAAAAACTGAGACTCTCTGCCGAAATAAGTATATGAGGGGGGTATCAAAAAGTTTTTCAACTTTACCCAGAAGAAATAGAGCAAGGAATATTTTTTTCATTTTGAGATACATATGGCATCTTTGCATGGTCAATGCCCAAAGTAACACATTTCTCCCACTTTTAATTGACTGTCCACAGACCATTATCGTAGGGATCCTCTGTATTGAAAAAAATCTGTTTTTATATTTCAATGAAAATCAACATTTTCAGCTCGACCATGTTTCATTATGTCGTTGTGACGTCATTCATCGACTGATTTCCATAATTTTGGTATCAATTGAAAGATGAAACCCTACTCTTTACTATTATATCAAACAACTAAACTTTGGTTGTCTTATTTAAATTTACTGGGCCCTGTAAACTTTCAAATGCACGGACTTAATAACGTCACATGTCTCAATTTCCTCCATACAGCTTATGTGATAAACGGGTAGGTAGATGACATCGGTCGCATCCCGTAAAGAAAGGAAAACTACAAATGAGACCATTTCTGCACCATAACGTATATAAAGACGAGTTACTATTCTGACAAAATTTTATTGATATAGCTCTATCCCTTCTGGGTAAAGTTTAAAACTTTTTGATACCTCTCGTATAGTGTTAAACTTGAAAAATGAAAAATTACAGTACATATAAAATGCCAAATGCCGGTTTACATTCTGCCCAGGACACAAGACTCCTCATTACATCTCACACTCATACTCTCACTGGTGGCAAATCTGTATTGCTTGGTTGACTTTTACCATTTATGAAGACAATTTAAGGTATATTTAAAATCTAATATACGTTTTAATAATAAGATCCATGCCTACATCAAGTGATAAATTTGTTACCCCATGTTTGTTCTTATGCAATGCGGAAGATATCTATGGTTGGGTGCTGTATCACATTCGGCCAATGTGATACAGCACCCAACCATAGATATCTTTCTGTATTGCGTGAACAAACAGGGGGTAACTAATAGTATTGCATTGTATTGTATTATTCTAAGCTGTTAAATACAGCAATGACCAGGCTAGATTAAAATACAGGGCAATTCAAGCACTAGATGTTTAATAAGGCAAAAAAAAAAATTGTTTGATTGGCGTAACATAGAAAAAAAAATAGGGTAGGTAGGTCGGATTTTTTTTTTTTTTTTTTTAATAATCTGTTTCACATACAAGAACACAAAATATACGACACATATATAACAACTTCTTCACTTTTCTGTAACACATCTTTTATTTGTCATTTTGAATGTCCTGCAAGCCATATCTTGGGCTCCCATGAATCATTTCCCATCAAATTTGGGATTTGGAGGTTTTTTACCATGCTCAAAAAAATAAAAATATCTAGGGTCGGTGGTAAAATTAGGGTAGGTCGGGTTACGCCAATCAAACATTTTAGCCTAAGTTATAGTAATAATTTTTTGCATAGCAATTTATCATTTAATAGAGGAAGCAGGTTAGCTCTGGGAGTGCAGGAATGTCTCCTTTGCTTTAAGTCTAATATTAGAGTTCCTGTTTGATTTTTCTGATCCCAGTGCAATATTTCCATCTGGTTTTTAGTCAGACTGACAGAACTCACTTCTACATGGTTTTTTTCCCGGGAATTCCAGTCTACTTTCAGCACTTGAAACTGAAAGAAGAAAAACCTTGGATTCCAATGGAAATTTGCTTCCATGTAGAATCTTTTTGGGTGGGGTTATCCTTTAATATCAGCCTGAAGATGTCATTCTTTCTTTCATATCAAATGTGCACTCATATATTTTACCCAGGCAAGACATGTTGACCTACAATAGACAGTTGTAAAAACATGTTTTCAAAAATGTTAGAAACACTTCCTAGACATTTGTTTCTAAATTCCAAAAAGCAAAAAAGTTCAACATTTCACGAATGCAAATTTTAGTTAGGCTTTCCAGAAATTTTTGGGGCAAAAAATAATGGGTTTTTTGGCATTTTTGGCAAAAATCAACATTTTTGGTCATAAACCGATATCACCAATATGTTCAGGGTAAAAATCCACTTCTAAAAATGTATGTTTTTATATGGTTTATGATTAGTTTGAGAGTTAGAGTACAAAATCCGTTATGCTAGTTGAAGGTTTACCCCAGCCTTAATACAGTTTTCAAAATTGAAAATTGGTTAATTCTTGTTTAAAACCATTCTAATGTGTGAAGTAATCATAAGGAAGCAGAAAAAATATCTTCAGTTTAACTCATCAGTTTGTGGTTCTTGAGTTGTATCTAAGAACATGAAAGGTCGTCCCAGGGGTCACATATTTGGCCTAAACAGACAAAAATTCAAAAGTGCTGGATTTAATCCCTAATGTTCTCAAACTGCTCCTGTTGTAAAACTATGTATATAAAGTAATAGTTTGCAGTGTCTCAGATGTCCTTTAGCTCTAGATATGGTTATTGGTCTAAGCAAATTTTGTGCTACTTGCACCAAAGGAGTTTTGCTTGTAAACAATAGCAATGGTTGATCCTAGACATTGGAAATATTATTAGTAATTGTGTTGACAATTTTGCAGGGCAGATAACTTGATAACAAAATTTGACACTTTTTACATTTTCACTCACATAACCAATCATGTGACCCTGGTATGAACTTTCATGCTTTTGAATATAACTAAACAACGATTGAACCATGTGTAATTATTTTGTTGTATTTTTCACCTCACTTCACAAACATTTTGTTTTTTAACCATCTGAATTGTTTTTGTTATATTTGCAGTTTACAGCCATGTATGCATTCCTTTTGTGCTGCTTGCTACTCCGATTGGATGAACACATCACAAACATGTCCCACTGTAAGTGAGAAAGACCCGTAATATTGTTTAGGAGACCATCAACCACAAACCTCTGGAAATTTGGTCCCTCATCAATTTTGTTATATCTCTATAAGTCTGTCTCTACTTTTTATGAGCTACCAAATATTTGGTGCATCAAGTCTTTTGTTATCTCATAATATAATTCCAGTGTATTTTCTAATATAATGGGGAGGTTTGGTGATGAAAAATGAATACACCAAACTTGAGGAGTATTTGATGTCAAAAGTTTGGTGGTTTACAATACCAAGCATCCATTATTGATAAGAGATACAATGGAATCAATGTAATAACAAAGACTTGTTGCTTCAAATATTTGGAAGCTCCAAAAGAAGTATTAACTGACCCATCAAATAGAACATATTTTCAGCTTGAAAAATACTTGTTTCAGGTTCCCTGGTCACATAACCTTGCGACGAGGTTACGATGTGTTTACGGCGTCCGTAAGCTGCAGAGACGCCGTAAGCATGCCGCAAGATTTTAATTCCGAGTTAAAACCTTGTGGCTTGTATACGATGTCTTCAATTATGGTCACATAACCACCGGCAACCGACTGGGCATCGCAAGCATTCACAGATGTCATAACGGCGTTGTGGCATGCGGCTTCCTGCGGCTTATGTGACCAGGGTGTTAGAAGCAGAGTTACAATTCTTAGAAACAAGATATCTCAGGCTATGTAAAATATAGGAATCTGGTTATGAAGTTTTCCAATTCAACTACATCTAAAACAGGTTGCTTTTCAAGTATTTGGCATTTGAAGTGAAAACTGATATTGTAGGTGTTTAGAAAAACATGAACATTTTAATATTCAAAAATCTCAATTAAGATTTGATTTGATTAAAATCATATGATATCAAGAATTTGCGATGGCTTCCATTTGTGATGGGTTTTTTTGCGGAAGCTCATAAGAACCCGTAAGATATTCATCGCAAACAAAATCATAGCAAATGCTCTTTGCGATGATTTTTCATAGAAAAATCTTAGCGAAATCAGTTTAGGGGAAATCCATCGCCAATTTGCAATGATTTCTCGCTTTTGCGATGAAGTTCAGCATTTGCAATGGATTTCGAGGGTAGTGATATGGGCCCCAGATAAATTAAAAGTGCATAATTGATGAGCTTTTAAATAAGAACTATGTGCTTCATTGCATCTTCTTTAGACGAACAAATACAAATGTGCTCTATTTGATCTTGTTTCTCTTTTAGTGTAGAATAGCAGTGCAGCGAATCAATAAGAACCACATAGTCAACAACTTGGTAGAAGCCTACTTGAAGGAACACCCAAGTAAGATGTATACATAGGGAAGTAGTGCAAAAATACTGGTCCTGAACTTTGGATGATGGGGACTGCATGTGTTGGTAATCGCAATATTGTCACTTTGTCATGTGAGTGCAAGAAAGTTGTATCAGCAATAGTTGCCTTACGTCATAAATTTGGATTGGCACTATATGACCTCTAGTCTT
Source organism: Ophiothrix spiculata (assembly GCA_000969725.1). Classification (NCBI taxonomy): domain Eukaryota; kingdom Metazoa; phylum Echinodermata; class Ophiuroidea; order Amphilepidida; family Ophiotrichidae; genus Ophiothrix; species Ophiothrix spiculata. The sequence continues at coordinate 81,955 of JXSR01S000239.1, forward strand.
GGGTCAGTGGTTCTTGAAATGGTTCTTCAGGTGACATTTCAAGAACCATGGTTCTGAACCACTAACATAAGACAGGAACATTTTGAGGGATTTTTCACATTCTTTTGATAAGGTGTAAAATAAATATAACTTAGGGCAGCCGTTGCAGATACAAATTTTTTGCACTCACATGGCGACTTTACTGTGGCTTTGTCTGCCACAGATTGTGACTATTGTTGTTTCAAATAATTCTTTGACACAGAAAATTTAGAACCTGGCATAACACAATTGCGTGTGCATTTTACATGAGTACACAACACTTTTCAGGCATGTGCGATGTCTCGGTACTGTGGATTACTGATTGGAAACGGTGTTGTGTTCTTCCCGGTGTCCCGATCTTATCTCAACTTGTGGATATGCGATGGCTGCGTTCAGAAATCAAGTTCATTTATTTGAAACAATAATAGTTGAATTACGCACCTTCTTCACTCATCCAATATAAATACACGTAGTCATTCATTTTATACTTTGTTGAAGAAGTTTACAAAGTGATGATATTTACATGCTCAACTTTTGCAAGGCGCAACTTGTTTAAGCAAAGAGAGGTAGTCCATCATCCAACACTGAGGGAACAGTATTTTGCACTGCTTTTCTGAACATATTGCATTTGCTATACTTCATAGTAGATTTTATATAAACATTTACACTTGTTAGGTTTGTGACCTCTGTCAATTTATTTGAAGCTACTGCACACTATTTTGTGACTGTTGATGTATATTATCAATCATCTAGTTGAAGTATGAAGTTATAGATTAGGCCAAAAAAATTAAATTGTTTGGTTGTCCTCCACAACTTTTTGAGCAAGTGCGGGCGGGCTTTTTTTTAAAGATTTTTTTTTCAATTTTTCAAATGTAAGTCAAAACTACACCAAATTATGGCCTCTATCAAGATGCAAATCAGTCTACTGTATGAAAAATCTCTTTATACAAGTTTGAAAACAGTATTACAATGTAAACGAAATGAAAACAACAACATAACAAATATTTTCAAATGATCAAAATTTTCAAAGAAAAAAAACTTTTTTCGGAAATCTGAAAATTAGGCGCAGGATTCGAAAAATAGGGGCGAGTGGTGGAGGACAACCAAACAACTTTTTTATTTGGTGGGGATTATGAATATGATTGAAACTCCAGCTGTACAGATTATGTAGCTGACTCTGCAATCTATCAACACTTACAACAGTCAGGATATTCAATTGATATCGTACTTGAATATTCTGTTTTAGACTGAGAGAAAAGTGATTTGAAGGAGGAGTCCGAGCGAGAATCCACCCAGGAACAAGTTCATTTCGAAACATGCAAGGGAGGGATGCTTCAATTCCACCTGTCACATGCCTACCAATCACTTCACATTCTTGCCAATTGACCACATATCATTAGGCCTAAAAAAAATTGTTTGATTGGCGTAACAAAAAAAAAAAAAAATGTCGCTGCTTATATAGCGCTTTTCCATAATTGATCAAAGCGCTTTACATTTATTCCGTTACCACTAGAATACAGCCAGCTGCCTATTCAAGCGCTCAATGAAACCCCACCGACCCTATTTTTACTGCCGACCTTAAATATCATTATTTTTTTTTTGAGCATGGTAAAAAACCTCCAAATCCCAAATTTGATGGGAATTGATTCATGGGGGCCAAAGATATGGCTTGCAGGACATTCAAAATGACAAATAAAAGATGTTGTACAGAAAAAGTGAGGATGTTTTTGTATATGTGTCGTATATTTTGTGTTCTTGTATGTAAAACATAGGCTAGACTTTAAAAAAAAAAAAAAAAAGAAATCCGTCCTACCTACCCTATTTTTTTTCTATGTTACGCCAATCAAAATTGTGTTTTTAGGCCTTACTACTCCAAACAATACTTCCAATTAATTTCTGCATTTGTCATGATGAAGTACGAAAAGTTTTAGTGAAATTTTGCAATAACTGTCCAGTATTGTATTTATGAATGATAACACAGTTTTGAAAGTTAATTAAGGACCCTGTCAACCCTTTGTTTTCAGAAATGGTTTTTGCTCTGCAACTCAGCAATGGATAATTAAATCCAAATAAAATTGGTCCAAAAGTGTCAAAAATCCCACCGCGCGCTGCCATTTCAAAAACTAAGAAAAAAAACCCACAAATTTGAGAAATGCATTCCTAGATATTGCTTTCAAGATTCTAAAAAGTAAAATAGTTCAACATTTCACAAAGCAAAATTTAGTTATCTTTCCCATAACATTTGGGCCAAAAACACAATTTTTGGACCTTATGGCCAAAATTACACATTTTGGTCGACATCACCATCATGTTCAGTATGCAAATCCGCTTGTAGAAATATATAGTTTTATTTGGATTTAATTATCTGTTGCTGAGTTGCAGAGCAAAAACTATTCCTGAAAACGGAGGGTTGACATGGCCCTTAATATTTCTAAGCATTAATAATTATTGAGAAATAATTGCAACAAAAATTGTCAAATCTGAAAAAGAATGAAGATTGAAGACGTATCTGCAATTGCCGCCATTTATTTATTTATTTAAAACCTTATCACTAGAATGCGAAAAATCACTCTAAATTTCCCTTCCATATGTCTGTGGTTCTTGAAGTGGTTCTTTAGGTGACACCATTTCAAGACTAACCCAAGACTGGATATTTATACTATGTGCAATGCAAATTTATGACATATGGCAGCTATTGCAGATATGACTTTTGTGCACTCACATGACATATTATTGGTTATTATTTATTTCAATTATTTAGATAAAAAGAGAAATGATGAGGAGCTGAAAGAAATGGACGCAAGAAATAAAATTACGAGAGACATGGTGAGAAAACTTTGTTCATGCAAAGCGCACTTTAGATCCCACCTAAGTTTTAGGACTCTGGGTTAAGCTTTTGTTGCAACCTAAATTATGTCTTTTTCTTTGATGCATTACCAAAATTAAGGTATTCCTCATCAGAGAATCTAAGTTTGAATTGAAGTGCTGAGCTTTCAAAATTCACTTTCCCAAGTTGTGTTGTTCCATGTGTGTTATAAACACCTCACAAAAGATAAGTGAACACTTAGTCTGACCCCAATAAATCCAAGTAAGAGCCCTCAAAATCCAATGATATTGACATACATGAAAAATATGGAATCTCAGCTAAATATTGATTCCAAATTTGACATCAAAAACCATTACCATCATTTTACACTAGCCGTTTGAAAAATCTACCTCCATTTTCATTTCTCACATTTCGGGTATACCCGCAGTGTAATAAAGCATCACCACAATGCCTAAGGGCTCTTTTGCGTATAATCATAGCCGCTCGACAAAAAAGAAATAAAGTCAAACCAGTTTTATCCAAAAGGATAATTACATGTGTCTATGTTGGTATAACAGTTAAGATCGGCACAGCAGCTCTGTACTCTACGCAATATGAAAAACACTGATTGTCTATCGATTCCACTAGGCATTGTGCTGATGATGCTTTATTACGCTGTGGGTATACCCAAAATGTGAGAAATGAAAATTGAGATAGATTTTTCAAACGGCTAGTGTAAAATGATGGTAATGGTTTTTGATGTCAAATTTGGAATCAATATTTAGCTGAGATTCCATATTTTTCATGTATGTCAATATCGTTGGACTTTGAGGGCTCTTACTTGGATTTATGGGGGTCAGACTAAGTGTTCACTTATCTTTTGTGAGGTGTTTAGTTTCCAAAATAACTAATTTATCCATTTGTATTTTAACATTGACACATTGTCACTAAGGGCTCTTATCAGAATTATTAATTGCTCCTTCCCCCAGGAATTCTGCAGGATTCTTTGCTCAGTGAGCACTCCCAGATTAGACCCAGAAAGAGCAGTACTTAACAACAATGGCAGTGTGTAACCTATGCTTTTCAAGTAGTTTGAATTTAGAAGTCAGTAAATATAGAATCCAATTCAACCCCCGGGGGTGGCACTCACATATGTGGGCAGGATATATATGTCCGGCGTTCAAGATCCCCTTTTCCAGACCACCAGGCCGCTCACTAGATTCCCATTTTCTGAGTGATTCAGTTCTTTTGACCCCGTTTTTGAGGAAAACTACAAATTTTAGCTCCTACTGCAAAAATTGCTCAGGAAATGCGAACATTTTTCAGCTCAGGAGTCTTTTTTTGCCCAAATTTCAGTTCAGTAGACCCACAAAATCGGTTTCAAAGGTCCATTTTTTACAGAAAATCCGTTTACCTGACCCCCATTTCGGTGCTTCTCGCCTGACATACCTACCACTTTCAAAGTTGAGTGCCCCCCCCCAGATTCAATCACATTCAGTGAAGCAGTTAAAAATCAATAAGGAGTGCGCCCTATATGAACTTTATGAATGGATTCTTAAAGAGACAGGATTTTAAAATAGAGAGAACAAAGATTTTTGGAGCGCACTTCTTGCAGGATTCCTGGGTGCCTTAATTGTGATAAGGGCCCTAAAATCTAATTGCACACTCAGCTTCAGAACCAGAAAATTAAACTGGAACCCCAGCATAATTTTAAGCTCATTCTAGCTTACAGAACTAAGGTGAGCTATGTTTCGGTCATCATAATTGCAATGAGCTGGCTGGGTCGAATCAAATTTAAAAATTTTGTACGCTATTGAACATTCATCGCCCTGACCACAATTATTTACAGCTATATATATGGCAAGAATTTTGATTTCTTACATAGACCATCATAATCACTCTGGCCCGCCATCTGATTTCAGTGTTCAAACTGAGCACTGAAATCAGTGTTTTTGTAACACTGCCCCCACAAGGCATAGCTAAAAAGGGATGAGAATGCAAAGTTCATAGTGCATAGAAAACAATGGTACTATATAAAATCAACAATTATTTGGCTATATAAGGGACTAAAAAGTGTTGTTGTGCACAATTAATTATCTGTTTATGATATTCTATTATGAAACATCATAAAAATGTGGGTTTTTAAACTCTATTTTGACAATAATAGCAAAATTGCAGTTTAAAATCAAAGAATTAGCTCACCAAATCACATCTTGAATGAACTTGGCCATCAATTATCTTCCAATTATGTTCCCAAACAGGTCACAACAATTTATAAAGCCTATTTGCAGTCAACAATCCACCAAGAAGAATAAATCTTAATTTTTAAGTAGACAGTCAGATTCCAGTGAACACTGATATTAGTGCTCATTGTTCACTGATTTCCGTGCTCAGCCTGATCTCACTGCCAAAACATGCACTTTTCAGAAAAGATACAAATGGGTTAAAAAAAAGATACAATTGAAATTTATCACCACCAAACAATAGACCAAGGTCTAAATTTAATGAATGTATTATCAACAATCCCAAATTATAAGACCTTGGGGGTTATATAACTTCACTTTGCATGCCCATAATACCTCAAAATATTGGAGGTTTTTGCCTAATATTTTAGCACACTGAGCAAGCGATGGTCATATGGATATCAGAAACACTGGCTACACACTTGCACTGTATCTTGGGATAGTATTTTCAACATACTTTGACATCTGGAAAGATTTACATGGCTTTCTATGGGATAATCTGGCTAAAAACTAAATGGTCAATTGAACACTGATATTAGTGCTTTGTGTGAACACTGAAATGCGATCGCGGGCTAGACTGATAATTGCAAACACAATTCAAATAAGTGTATTTTACACTTTCCCGCAATTGCCTATAAAAGTGACTCCACAAAACACAGAATGTTACGTCTACGCTCACCCCAACTGACTGTATACGAATTTGAACTTGTAATTAGGGCTAGCACTAATGAGTCACTTTTAGTGTGATCGTTCTGATGTGACTTGAATTCTAAGCTTAAGCCGATTTCAAATGGAAATTTCACTCTTTGTGTCGGTGAGTGTACGGTTCCACCAGCCAAAAGTTGTTCAGAATTAGTGCATCTAATAATGCATGGGTTTGGTTATATTTAGTTTTCACTTTTATTGCACTGAAGATGTGAGGGAATTTTCAGAAAATTTTGTTGACAAAATTGTGCATACTAATGAGCTTGTACTTGATTGGTTGAAAAAATGGCCACATGATCGACATTCCAGAGATTTCTAAATGGATTTTGAAAAGGTCTATTGCAAATTACATTTTCACTCATGTCAATATGGAAGCAGAGCACATATGCTTGCGTTACAAGAAAGTTCTGCAATCACATGCATAATGAGTGTTAAAAAATAATCAATATATCCATCTAGATACTGGCTAAAGTCGCGTGAAGAAAAGCTTTTAATTTTTACGCGTCTGGTGCGCCGAGGTTAAAGTTCAAACGCAACTCACGCGATACTCGTGATAGCTCGCCTGATTTGTCTGTTCTGTTGCTGTTTGACTTGATGATCGATTTGATTGGTTTGTTGTTCACACACGGTGTGATTTGGGACCGCCCAGAATGAAAAGGTTTTTTTCAGATGACTATAATTGCCAAGGTTAATTTTCCTATCCCATTTCCTTTGTCAGAGTTGTGTTAGACCCATGGATTTGGAGAGGAGATCCCGGACTCACTGCCATTTTTGATTCGGGCATGATTGGGATCAAATTGGGGGTATTCGGGTTTTTGCATCCTGTCATTATGGACAATTAAGATTATTTCTTGTTTTATGCAAACAACTGCGTGGTCATTATCAGGTAACAATGACTTCTTATAATGACCCGCGTATGTGATGTCATTAGCCCTGCATGCGTTTTCTCATAAAACGCTAATCAAGCGCGCGCATGCACCACACATATATGCGTTTATCATTTTACGCGATGATCGTCATGCCTGGACTGGTCGAAATTCTCTTATAGGAATAAGTAGACCTTTAAGTAAGAAATAAGTTGGGTGCCCTCAGAAAAATACCTCGCTCCAAAACAATCACCTCAGAATTCACACAATGACCTCAAAAAAGATGGTGCGCAGTTATTATTGTCTAAATATTGAAAACACGAACACATGCTTTGAGTACACGTTGGCAAATCAGTTATGTAAATCATCATTTGCAAGGTTTGTCTCGACGCGCAATCAAATCGCAGCGCATGAAGTTGATTCTAGCAGGAACTGAGATACCCAAATACCTCCGATTTGAGCTCCATGGCTGACGACACCATTACACTGGCCGGTGTATGAAGTCCGGGATTCCCCCTCTATAATTATGGTGAGGCCAAAGTGGCCTTGCAGTGATCAGCACCTACAGTGTACAGCGATTTATAAGATTTTTTCTTACATTTTCAGCTCATGCCTAAAAGAGGAAGAGGAGGTGGTAGTAATTATAATTCAATCCAGGATGACTATGAATATTCTGATGAAGATCAATCTGATGATTCCGACGAATATTTTGTAGAATCTCCAGTGATACTTGGAGTTAATGCGTAAGTATCACATAGTCATGTGAGTGCAAGAAAGTCGTATCTGCAAAGGCTACCTTATGTTTTATTTAACACCTTGTCACTAGAATGTGAAAATCCTTCAAACTTTCCCTGCCATATGTCAGTGGTTTTTGAAATGGTTCTTCAGGTGACACAAGAACCATTTCAAAAACCCAAGACTGGAGATTATACACTGTGCAATCCAAATTAATGACAAATGGCAGCTATTGCAGATATGACTTTCTTGCACTCACATGACGACATAATTCACTGGTGAACTATAACGTATCAGATTAATTTTGAATAGGTTTGTACGGGTTTTTTTAGCCTGAGGTAGGTATGCTCATAAAAGAATAGATTAGCACTGCCTTTTACCTCAAATGTTGTATGATTTGGCATGAGTAAGTCTGCAGAATTCGGCAGACTACTTTAAAGTGTAAGTCTGCCAGGAAAGTATTCAATATCAATAGCAACTGGAAATTATGAAAGTGACTCATTAAGGGGTTTTCTCAGAGATGCAGTTGCTTACGACTGGGGTATAACAATTATTTTCATAAATAGTAAAAACTCAAAAAATGTTTGCATCTATTTTGTGTGCGCACATTACAATTCACTGAACACATGCTTGGTTAATCATGTGCCGCATCGCTGTGTAATATATACGCAGGATGTTATGCAGGCCCAGATGTGCCATCAATGTAATCAAATTTTATTAAAAAATGCCTGTTTTTATCATTTTTCTTGACAACTAACACGGTGACCCTTTTTTTAATTTCAGTATTTTGAAGTGCGCAAAAAATGCTTCAGCATATGTTTAAATTACAAAAATCAATGAAGCATTTATTATTTTAAAAGCAAATAATGATCAACATTTTGGAGCTTTTCCTATACTTTGTGTGGTAAATCGAATTTATTTGGGGGAAATGTGTACTTTTTGAAATGTCTGTATCTCCAAAACGAGCACAGTGACCTATTTATTTTATTTTAGATTCGTTATCAGCACAAATAAATCAACCAAATACAAATTTTTTAAAGAAAATTAGAGATTTTGTATCTCTGAGAAACTACTGAAGCTCAAATGGTTTCGAATTTTGAATTTTTGTATGGGAAAATGAGCAGTGACCAACACAAGGCATGCAAACAGATTTTTTTTTCTGCAAATTGGAAAAAGCAACTTTGTAAGTTTTAAATTTTGTAACTAGAGAGGTGGTGTGTGCAAATCATGTCATCTTCAAGTTTAATCTTTAACTTTATGAAAATATTTGCATTACAAAATGTTACGAACGTATTTATTTAAGGGCCATGCATGACATTTTGTTTTACTTTTTTTTACAGATTGAATCCATTTTCATTTATATCAAGGTATGTTGAAATTAGCAATTACGGTAATTTACAAAATCCATATTTATTTTTTTTGGGGGGGGAGGGAAATATTAAAATTCAGTGGCGTAGCCAGAATTTCAATATTGTTGGTGCAAAAATTTGTTAACGACTGACAATTGACATATGAAACTAGTGCGCAGACGACTATTTTTACATTCCATGTCTCAATTTCTCAAGAATATTGGCTATTGGCAGTTTTTCAAAGAAATTGGTTCTAATTTTTACTCAAAACTGATGTCTTTTAAAATAAAATGACAAACTTCTCTTCAACTTCAAATGTTCTGACAGGTGGCCTCTCCTTCTGGCTATGCCACTGACCACTGTTGAAAACTGATTTGCCATTGGGTTTTCTAGTATACTGAGATTTTTTATTGGATAATAAAACTGCCATTCACCTTTCAGCATTTGCTGCCTACCGTCTATGATTTTTGTCAGGAGATAATCTCGGAAACCGTTTGCCCTACGTTCATGATATTTTTTTTGTGGGTTTGGCTGGTGCCAGCTGCAATTTTAGTGCAAAATATGCTAAATAAGTACCTAATTTGTATAATTTATGCATAATTTTGTTCGCAAAATCTCCTGAACCGTAAGGGCTGCAGTAATTAAATTTGGTGACATGAAGTGTCTTGGGATAGATTTGCAAAACTCTCAGGTGGTGTAGCCTAGGTCTTTCAAGTTTAAAATGCCATTTGAGGTCAAACACTGAAAATGTTCAAAAATTCATCCAAGGTTATCTAAGGTCTTTTCAACTTGCTGGTCTAGGTCATTCAAGCTCAAAATGCCATATCAAGGTCAAAGACCAAGAATGATCAAAAAGTTGATCTGCGGTCATTTTAAGGTCACTGCGATAAGTCTATACACTTGATCCAACATGGATCAAACTTGAACCTTAAATAGCCTTTGACCCAAATTGTGTCCTTATAGGAAGTTTATTCAAGATTGAAAGCCTAAAGGTCATTAGAATTCAAATTTTAAAACAATCAAAAATTTAACCCCTAGGTGAGTGATGTGGTAGGCTGTCATTAAAGCAGGTGCGACTGTTTGTTTGCAAACCTTCTTGTTTCTTGTTTCCATTTTTTAAAAGCTTTTGTTTCAGTTCATTCCGATTTTCATTTAACTTTTTTTTTTCAATTTGTTCATTGAAAAATCTTGAAATACATTTCTAATATTAGAATTTATCTAATTGTTTCAAATTAATCAATGATTTTTGTTTTTCAGCACACCACTGCATATATGCAGGCAATGTCCAGGCTATATCCCACCTGGACCCAACAACCCCAACATAGGCACAGTGATCACATTATCTGCAGCAGACCCATATAGTAATACCAGCTGTAGTGCTTCATGTGTAGACTCATCAGGTATGTATACAATACCCAGGTTTACCCTATCAGGACCCAACAACCCCAAATAGGCACGGTGATCACATTATCTGCAGCAGACCAACATAGTAAAACCAGCTGCAGTGCTTAATGTGTAGACTCATCAGGTATGTATACAATACCCAGGTTTACCCTATCAGGACCCAACAACCCCAAATAGACACAGTGATTACATTATCACCAGCAGAACAATTCATCAGGTATGTAGGTAGGACCCAGGTTTACCCTATCAGTACCCAGGTTTACCATACCAAAACACGAGGATCAAGGTTGACCCTACCCAGGTTTACCCTACTAGGACCCAACAACCCCCAACATAGGCAATATCATTTCAATATCACCAGCAGAGTAGTTGGCTATCAGCTGTAGTGTATCTTGTGTAGACTCAGGTATGTAGGTTAATACCCAGGTTTACCCTACCAGGAAGGTTTACCCTGTCAGAGCACCAGAGTTAAGGTTTACCCTATGCTGGTTCCCTCGATCTTGGCGCTTCGCTATCGGCTCGGTCCATCCAAGACTGCAGGTACAGGCTACCCATAAATAGTCATGATCCTGACTAGTGTCATGCCTCACCTCAGCCTGACACTCACTGTATCCAAATACATTGTACTTACGCTTTAGTTCAATGCATTGGTAAGGAGGTTGTTGTTTACTTCCGCCCGTAATGTTACGCTCGTGTGACACTATGCGTTTGTGCACCCTATAACGAGCGTCATGCAAACATTCACGTGTTGCAGGCACGTGTAAGATCGCGCCAATAACAACTTTTCACACACACGGCGCAGAGCACAAGCCAATGATGATGAGATTGATTTTCCTGTACCTGCGCTTTGGTTTGTGGAGTGCATGTGGTGAGTGTGAAAAACCAAAGGTGCAGGGAACCAGCGTAGGTTTACCCAGCCCAGGTGCCATGATTCAATAATCCAAACATTAGTGCTGTGTACATTCTATCAGCTGCAGTGCTTTGTGTGTCGTCCCATCAGGTGTGTAGAAAGTACCCAGGATCTAAGACCTATGATTCTCTTATCAGGATCCAACAACCCTAAAGCAGGCACTGTGATTACATTATCACCGGCAATCAATCAACCTGGTAGTACCAGTATAGTGTACCAGGTGTAAATTCATCAGGTAGGTAGGTAATACCCACGTTTACCCTACCAGCACACAAGATTTTCCATATCAGGACCCAGGCTTACCTTATTAGGACCAACAATAGAGCCAGCTACACATCAGGGTGATTAATATCTTCCCCAAGCACCTGGATGTAACATGCACTAGAATGGCCCTGGTTTGTAGTGGTCATGTTATTAGTTTTGTGCTAAAACTGTGACGATGTAAACAAAACTTTTTCTCTCTCCAAGTCTCCATGTGCCGGGTTCAATCAGATAAATTGTTATATTTTCTCTCTCGGGTAAGGGAATGTGTTTCAATGCCCAGCCTTATACCGACTTTACGGCTCATTTGTGGCATACAGTCATATGTAACTTAAGTGTTTTTAATTTTTCAAGTATTATCACATACACTGTTCTTCATTTTCAATACAGACAAGCCATCAACTAGTAGAACAATCATTGACCTTACCACTACAACAAATGCACCACAATCAAGTAGCAGAGCTGTAATTGATCTTACCACATCAACAGACGCACCACAACATGAAGCAAAACTTGAGAAAGACCCCACTGCACAATCTGAAGGAGACTCAGAAAAGGACAAACCAAGCACATCCAAAGGTCCCCAGTCAGCTTGTGGCTCCACATCAGCAACCACTACATGTAGTGACAATACTAATACAGACTTGACATCAGCCACTACGTCTAATACAGATACTCACCAGATTAGGATTACTCCTTCTGGTGATGTTGTGTCCATGGTAACAGCGCCGGCATTCCAGTGCATAGTCGGGGGGAACCACCTCATGTGTTTGTGTTGTCAGCAGCGTATGCCTGATAGGAGAGGCATCTCTGTATTCAGCAATAGCAATGCACCAACGGATAGACCACAGCAGTGTAAGTATATCTGAAACTGAAACTGAAAATATAACATTGTGGAGGAGGACTGGGAAATAAGCATATAGTCTGTCAAGTTCCAGACTCCAAATTTCTTAAAAGAATTAATTACACATAAAAAATAATGAATGCACACCATCCTCTCTATCCACAATGCGATGGCCACAGAGTAGAAAGAAAGGATCCAGCTTGGGGAACCAGCTCGGTTTGTGTTGTATACATGAGTTTGTCACTTGTTTGACGTGAATCTTCAAATCCCATTGGTTGAAAACACAAGTAATATATATGTGTTAACCAAACACCTAGTTCACATATTCAAAGCCTAATCGCACAAAGCTGACTGCATATGTGTTTTTGGTGCATGCATGCTATGATGCCAGTGTTACCGATATGTTAAAGACCCTTAACTGGACCAACCTTCAGGAACGCAGAAGAGCCCACAGATTGACTTGCCTATATCAAATTCACCACAACGAACTCGACATCCCGAAAACCTACATCGAGCCAATGACCGACCGATCAAGACGAGGACACGACCAGCAGTTTCAACTTTACAATACCAACCTGGACTCATTTACAAACTCATATTTCCCCCGAACTATTAAAGACTGGAACAATCTACCTCAAGCTACTATAAATCAGAGCACAAAGACTTCCTTCAAACAGAGCATCCCCATCTTCATGAACTAATTTCCCCCGTGACCACCCACCTCCTGTCAAAACTTCCATGAGAAGTCCTATGGAGGATTACCAACCAAGAACCAAGTCGTGCATGTAATTTACTTGTTTAGTAAATCCGTATTTCTTGGGCTGGCTGACACTTGGCATTCATGATAATGATTTTATTAAGTCTGTGAATAAAATGTACATATTTGTCATTTTGTATCAGTAATGTTCATGAACCCATGCAGTATGGAAGAAATATGGAAGATGTCTATAAGCTATATTTCAGATCCATTGATTATTGGATTCTGATGCATTGTGGGAATGAAAAGGACTCACATGTTCAATGAAGCCTAAACAATGCTGTTGCATTATTGAAATTATAAGTACCATTTTGAAACTCCAATATAACTGGAGTTTTTTTGCCTTAGACTAAAGAACCATAGCGCAATATTTGTTTCTCTATATTGGGGTTGCATGAAGTTTGACAGCCTAATTAAATGACCCATTCTTGTGTAACTTTGTGTCTCAATACAGGTACAATATGCAAGAGATTTTACTGCCATTTATATTGGGGTTGCATGAAGATTGACTGTTTAGGTTGCCTCAATAAATTTAAAGGTATGTTACAACATAGATTTAATTCCAGAGATGCTGCTTTCTGGACTTTGACCCAAGTTTATTTTTTGTGAACAGCAAGCAAAGCTGGCAGGCACATCCTGTTTTCAAAAGTAATTTGTAAGTATATGAAACGTGCATTATGCAACATGACAATCTTTGTTTTTAAATGAGGCCAAAGGTAACATACCAAGGTCAAAGGCTCGGGGGAACTCACACATGTGGGCAGGATACATATGTCCGGCGGTCAAGACCCCCTTTTTCAGGCCGCTCACTAGATCCCCATTTTCAGCGTGATTCAGTTCTTTTGACCCTGCTTTTGAGGAAAACTACAAAATTTTAGCTCCAACTGCAAAAATTGCTCAGGAAATGCGAAAATTTTCAGTTCAGAAGGCTATTTTTTGTCAAAATTTCAGTTCACTGACCCATCGGTTTCAAAGGTCATTTTTTTGCAGAAAATCAGTTCACATGACCCCCATTTCGCATACCTACCAATTTCAAAGTTGAGTGCCCCCCGGGGTCAAAGGTCATATAAGGTCAAACTATATGAGCTGAAATTGACAAATTAGTTAACTTTTATATAATGTCTGCATACTTTGATGGATTGTAACCAACCTGGGTGATAAATGTGCAACAGGTGAACCCTCGTTTGTTGAAGAGATCAAAGGTCACATACCAAAGTCAAGTTATGAAAGGATGAAAATGACAAACTAGCCTCAGTTGAAAAGTTGAGGACTCATTTGATCAAACTATGTTTTTAGATATAATATGGCAACCTTTATTTTGTTGATGATGTCAAAGGTCACATAACAAGGTCATGAGGTCAAGTTGTAAGATTGACTGAAATTGTCAAATTAGCCTAAATTGAAAAGTTGAAGTCCGTTTGGAACTGAACTTAGTTTATGTATATAATATGTCAACCTTTATTTGTTGAAAAGGTCAGAGGTCACATATCAAGATGAAAGGTCATATGAGGTCAAGTTGAAAGATAAACTGAAATTATCAAATTAGCCTCAATGGAAAAGTTGAAGTCCGATTGAAACCAAACTTAGTTTATGGATATGATACAGTATGCCATAATGCCAACCATCATTTATTGAAAAGGTCAAGAGATCACATACCAAGATGAAAGGTCAAGTTAGTTGGAACCAAACTTGGTTTATGGATATAATATGATAACCTTCATTTGTTGATGAGGTCAGAGATCATTTACAAAGGTCAAAGGTCATTTAAGGTCAAGTTGTAAGATTTTATTGAAAGATCATATTTTGTCTTCCTGCATTCAGGTTTTGAATAGATTAGTCAATATATGTTCACCGTGGCCGATGTGTGAGAAGTGAGTGATGACCATGAAACTCAGAGGAAACTCAGTGTTAAATAAACTTTATATATTGCAAAAAATTGAATTCTTTTATCAGTTAATGGGTAAAAAATGCCTATGAGAGTAGAAATCTGGAGTTATCCCCCTTAATGACACCTATGACACGTGCAATGATGTCTTTCGCGCAAGAGCTTATCGAGAATGCATGTTTATTAACCTTTTGGTTTGCTTTGTTTATCCACTTCAAAGACCTACAAAGTATGATAAATCATCAACCATATGGCTTAACCCTTTCCTGTCGTACGCCCTAAATTACTGCCAGCTCAGGCGTAGGTCGTATGGGTACGCCCTAACTAACACTATAGTATAACTAATTTTACGACCTCTTACCTTCCAAAACACTATCACAGGCAATGTATACAGTTTATAAAGGTCTATTGTGCTGATGTTTCATTGAATTATGTAGATTATTTCTAAAGATAAATTTACTTTACTTTAGAAGTCAGTTTACAGGTAAAATGCCTTCAGCCTGGGGCAGAAAAAGTAGTCAGACTGCATAGGGTTAAGCTTTTTTTTTTCTTTCGAGAAAGCTAGTGCTTACAATTTTAGAGATGAAAAGACAACACAGATGCTAACTATTATAAAAGATATAATTATTTCTTCACTTTTCAGACATCAACTTTGGAGACAAATGTATGCAAAATTTTGTAAATAACAACACATATGAGTCCGACATCTTGAAGGTATGTATAAAATATACAGTTGTCATGTGAGTGAAAGAAAGACGTATCTGCAATAGCTGCCTTATGTTATATTTATTTCACACCTTATAACAAGAATGTGAAAAATAACTTGAAAAATGTTCCTGTCTTATGTCAGTGGTTCTTGAAATGGTTCTTCAGCTCAAAATGTTCCTGTCTTATGTCAGTGGTTCTTGAAAGAACCATTTCAAGAACCACTGACCCAAGACTGTAGGTCATACAGTGTGCAATCCAAATTTATGACATAAGACAGCTATTGCAGATAGGACTTTCTTGCACTCACACAACGAGTTGTCATGTGATTGAAAGAAAGTCTTATCTGCAATGGCTGCCTTGTGTAATATTTATTTAACACCTTGTTACTAGAATGCAAAAAGTGCTCACCATTTCTCTCCCATATGTCAGTGGCTCTTGAGATGGTATGCGACTTTCTTGCACTCACATGACAAATTGTCTTGCAGCATTGAAAGTTCAATTTAGTTTATCAATTAATTAATTAGTTTAATTAAATGCTAAAATAACATAGAAACAACTGTTTGGAAAATGATGTATTTATAGATTAATAAATGCGCATATATTATACGTGAGTGAAATGAGACAAAATCAATGCATGTGCGGTCAATTTTGATGCGTACAATTCACGAGGCCCGTAGGGGCCAAGTGTATTGGACAGCTATCAAAATTTACAGCAAGTGCATTGATTTTTTTCTCATTTTACGAGCATAATGGAATGCAAATTTATTAATCTAATTCATACATGACAGTAAATGATATTGTATCTTTTGTGAAAAGAAATAAGGCCTTTAATATGACCATCAAAGTCAGTAACTTCTCTAAACTAAA